>JAWZYU010000846.1:0-69683 GCA_038380435.1 Ryuthela nishihirai
CACACGGGGCACACGGATTAACGTCCCATCCGACGGACGGTGGCCTTTCCAAGCCCATCGGTGTCCCCTACTGACCGTGGGCAGGGCGGGGGAATTTTGCGGAGATAAATCTCAGAATAGTTCTAACTATCATACAATACGATGGTGCATCAACTCTGAATGTCAAAAAGAAATTTTAGCAAGCAGGGCCATCTGAAACTTACAGTAATACGTTATTTATTTTTTCACAATTATCATTAAAAATTAAAGTGTCCAACGCCATAGCAGTTATTGCCAAATGTTACTCATAAATGAGCTAATATTATGCTGCCGAATAACATTTTAAGAGGAGGTTTCATTTACATACAGATTGATAAGAACGTTAAACTCAACCTATACAATCGCTGAAAGCTGCTTTCACAGCAGACCTTGAGGCTATGCGTGTGCATATTATATGTAAAAGCTGGTGCATTGAAGAACAACTTTTAAGAATTTTTAATTTCAATTTTTTAACTTTAACTCGCAATCTGTTTTTCATTTCCAAGAATATTACAATTTCGTAAAACCATCTCTGTTGGATTCAGAGTTACGTCATCCATTTCATATTCTTCGATAATATAGTGGTCAGTATCCCCCGCCTATCACGCAGGAGGCCGAGGTTCGATTTCCCGCCGATAACAGATGGGGTTATTTTTATCAGAAAATTCTTAACCGTACCCGGTGGCCGAGTGGTTAACGTGCCTTTATCGCCTGATCAAAGGGACCATGGTTTCGAGACCTGAAAATGTATGGACTTTTTTCGTCTTTCTGCTGAGGTTTCGTCTTCCTTACAGGTCTACTTTATGGCATATTAAACTCGCAGGATCCTATGGGGTCCTCTGGAGCAAGCAGCTGTTTGAAGGGTTGGGTTGTTTTACCTCTGAGTGGCACTTTTTTGCACACCATGGGCTAAATGGCGAGGTCACATGGACCCCGAAGCCTCAGAGAAGGTTGGGGGAGGGGACCCACTGGAACAGCTGTTGGGAGACAGATGGTAGCCTCCAGTCAAGGCCATCCAGCGTGTTCTTTAACGTGCACAGGGTATGGCTCTCCCACACACGGGGCCACGGTTTAACGTCCCATCCGACGGACGGCGACCTTTCCAAGCCCATCGGTGTCTCCTACTGACCGTTGGCAGGGTGGGAAATATTGCGGAGATAAATCTCAACGATGACCCAGCTGGGACTCGAACCTGGGAACTACAGATTACGAGCCTGGCTCGCTACCGACTGAGCCACCCCCGCCCCGCTGTTTGAAGGAATATTTAAATATTTATTTTCAAGAGTAAATACAGATATTAAAATAATTTCCTCTGCTATAAGAAATCACTAAAATCTTACCTATCATATTACCTGTTTGTTGCTATTCTAATAAATCAGTTTCAAAAATCATTGATCAGTCTGAAAAAAAGCTGCTAAAAAGTCAACTAGGTAGCCTCATAGTATGCCCTTGTTGCCATTATCGCTACGCCACTGGTAATTACGTTAATCATAGACTCGATTATGGTTATTAATTGTGGCAAGCATACCACAGACTCTGGGGTGGATTAAGGTAGGAAGCTAACTTTCAGATAAGTTCAACAGAATCAGTGACCTTATCCTGACTAATTACGTCAGAGTCTTAGTCAGCAGCACTAAATGCTCGCAATAATGTTTCCAGGGTGCACTCTTAATCCTGCTTATTCCTCACTAAGAGGACAGGAATTCAAGTATATTATTATACCAGAATTCTAAGAAACCGATGGGCATGAAAAGGCTTCCATCTACAGGACAGGACATCAAGCTACGAATCAGTGTGAAGGAGAGTCATATTCCGTGCACGTCAGCAAACTCTCTGGATGTCCTTAACTGGAGACTTCCATCTGCCTACTAACAATTATCGCTCTAGCTCTCCTAACAGTTATCTTTCTACCCCCGCTAACAGTTATCGCTCTAGCTCTCCTAACAGTTATCTATCTACCTCCCCTAACAGTTATTGCTCTAGCTCTCCTAACAGTTATCTCTCTACTTCCCCCAACAGTTATCGCTCTAGCTCTCCTAACAGTTATCTCTCTACTTCCCCCAACAGTTATCGCCGTAGCTCTCCTAACAGTTATCTCTCTACCTCCCCTAACAGTTATTGCTCTAGCTCTCCTAACAGTTATCTCTCTACTTCCCCCAACAGTTATCGCTGTAGCTCTCCTAACAGTTATCTCTCTACCTCTCCTAACAGTTATCTCTCTAGCTCTCCTAACAGTTATCTCTCTACTTCCCCCAACAGTTATCGCTCTAGCTCTCCTAACAGTTATCTCTCTACTTCCCCCAACAGTTATCGCTGTAGCTCTCCTAACAGTTATCTCTCTACCTCTCCCAACAGTTATCTCTCTAGCTCTCCTAACAGTTATCTCTCTACCTCTCCTAACAGTTATCTCTCTAGCTCTCCTAACAGTTATCTCTCTACTTCCCCCAACAGTTATCGCTCTAGCTCTCCTAACAGTTATCTCTCTACTTCCCCCAACAGTTATCGCCGTAGCTCTCCTAACAGTTATCTCTCTACCTCCCCTAACAGTTATTGCTCTAGCTCTCCTAACAGTTATCTCTCTACTTCCCCCAACAGTTATCGCCGTAGCTCTCCTAACAGTTATCTCTCTACCTCTCCCAACAGTTATCTCTCTAGCTCTCCTAACAGTTATCTCTCTACCTCTCCTAACAGTTATCTCTCTAGCTCTCCTAACAGTTATCTCTCTACTTCCCCCAACAGTTATCGCCGTAGCTCTCCTAACAGTTATCTCTCTACCTCTCCCAACAGTTATCTCTCTAGCTCTCCTAACAGTTATCTCTCTACCTCTCCTAACAGTTATCTCTCTAGCTCTCCTAACAGTTATCTCTCTAGCTCTCCTAACAGTTATCTCTCTAGCTCTCCTAACAGTTATCTCTCCACCTCTCCTAACAGTTATCTCTCTACCTCCCCCAACAGTTATCTTTCTAGCTCTCCTAACAGTTATTGCTCTAGCTCTCCTAACAGTTATCTCTCTACTTCCCCCAACAGTTATCGCTGTAGCTCTCCTAACAGTTATCTCTCTACCTCTCCTAACAGTTATCTCTCTAGCTCTCCTAACAGTTATCTCTCTACTTCCCCCAACAGTTATCGCTCTAGCTCTCCTAACAGTTATCTCTCTACTTCCCCCAACAGTTATCGCTGTAGCTCTCCTAACAGTTATCTCTCTACCTCTCCCAACAGTTATCTCTCTAGCTCTCCTAACAGTTATCTCTCTACCTCTCCTAACAGTTATCTCTCTAGCTCTCCTAACAGTTATCTCTCTACTTCCCCCAACAGTTATCGCTCTAGCTCTCCTAACAGTTATCTCTCTACTTCCCCCAACAGTTATCGCCGTAGCTCTCCTAACAGTTATCTCTCTACCTCCCCTAACAGTTATTGCTCTAGCTCTCCTAACAGTTATCTCTCTACTTCCCCCAACAGTTATCGCCGTAGCTCTCCTAACAGTTATCTCTCTACCTCTCCCAACAGTTATCTCTCTAGCTCTCCTAACAGTTATCTCTCTACCTCTCCTAACAGTTATCTCTCTAGCTCTCCTAACAGTTATCTCTCTACTTCCCCCAACAGTTATCGCCGTAGCTCTCCTAACAGTTATCTCTCTACCTCTCCCAACAGTTATCTCTCTAGCTCTCCTAACAGTTATCTCTCTACCTCTCCTAACAGTTATCTCTCTAGCTCTCCTAACAGTTATCTCTCTAGCTCTCCTAACAGTTATCTCTCTAGCTCTCCTAACAGTTATCTCTCCACCTCTCCTAACAGTTATCTCTCTACCTCCCCCAACAGTTATCTTTCTAGCTCTCCTAACAGTTATCGCTCTACCTCCCCCAACAGTTATCTCTCTACCTCCCCTAACAGTTATCGCTCTAGCTCTCCTAACAGTTATCTCTCTACCTCCCCTAACAATTATCACTCTAGCTGTCCTAACAGTTAGCATTTGTGGTTCTTATGATCTTTAGCCAACTATTTACCCCACCATGTGCAAAAAATGTGCTGCCAAAGAGGTAAAGAAACTTATCCAATTAAATCATGCAATATTCAGTAACATCATAAAGACCAGGCTAGTAGCAAAATGTAGAAAATAATCTGATATTTTCAACAAAAGAAATTTTTTATTTTTCTTTAGTTCGGAGTCTAAAGCTTTGTCTTCATTCCCAACTGACATTTGTTTCCATTCTCATTTTTCTCCCCCACGAATTCGGTGGCAACAACGAAATTGGAATCGATCTCAAGATATCCTCGCAAAAAGATAAATAACCAGAACCTCAACTGATTTCTTTTTTGAAACTCATGCTTCCTCAGATAACTTCCGTCATCAATCCAATGAACTTCAAGAAACCTATTTTTCTTTTCCGTCTTTGCTGCACTCATATTGTGGCTTCAAAACCATTCCTTCAGATTTAGCGATCGAGCAATTTATCAGCGAGAGAAGAACTCCGTTTTCGAGACTCTGTGCAATTTGGTTCTGGGAGAAATGGGCGTGGATTCACAAGTGGGGGCCTCTAATCTCCCTCCGATGGGAGCTCGTTTGTCAGGTTGAAGCACGAAGACAGGAGGAGGCTCCACAGGTGATTATAGGAGGATATCAAAGGTGAGATGAAGATGTGAAGAGGAAACTAAAGTTTTCATTCTCATCATCAGCGAAGAAGATGTTCTTGCATTTGACAGAGATTACTTTTGTACATGATTACTTAAGAGACTATTATTCAAGTGGCTGGGTAGGTTTTTCGAGCAAGGCACAAAAAGGAACTTGGATGAATGCAACGTCGTTTCGATGTTTGATGTATTTGAATTGAATACACTGCGCACATAAAAAAAATAGAGAATTTCTGCGTTAATGCCAACAGAAAATCAAATTCGATTTAATAGCCTTCTAAAACAATTTTATGGTGGAAATTAATATTAAAAAAAATTGTAGCAAATGACTAAAATAGCAGTCTTACATATATGTTATCTGTTTGGTAGCTTTGAAATCAAACAACTTCACAGAGCGGGGATAAATGAACTATGATGACTATCGACTACAAAGTAGTCCTAGTCATGACTTTGAGTCCATTTAAGTCCTAGTCCTGATATGGACTATCATGACTATCGACTACAAAATACTATTAAATAATAAAATACTACTAAGGACTAGGACTCAGATATCATGACTAAGACTTAAGCTCTTCATGTATAATAATAAAATAAATATTCCCTCAAGCAGCTGCTTGATTCAGTCTCAGATAAATTAAAGATCTTACATATACTGCAAAATGTTCATTCATTATTTAACGTTTATGGAAGCTAGAACATTTAACAGCAGAATTTAAAAAATAGCCAATTCTAAGAAACTTACACAAAAACTGAAGGATAATGAAAGAATGATTTACAAAAACCTACAGAATACACTTATTTCATTAAATGGTTTGAAAACTCTCTTCTCTTTTTTCCAAGCAGTATAAGCATTATTTCATATATGTTACGGAAAAAAAGATAGGAAAATGTCAGAACCTTTTATGACGAGTTGGGAATATTAACCGAATAATAAAATCCTATGCAATAAGGGGCGGGGGTGGCTCAGTCGGTAGCGCGCCAGGCTCGTAATCTGTCGTTCCCAGGTTCGAGTCCCAGCTGGGTCAGCGTTGAGATTTATCTCCGCAAAATTCCCCGCCTTGCCCACGGTCAGTAGGGGACACCGATGGGCTTGGAAAGGCCGCCGTCCGTCGGAATGGGACGTTAAGCCGTGGCTCCGTGTGAGGAGAGCCATACCCTGTGCACGTTAAAGAACACGCTGAATGGCCTTGACGGGAGGCTACCATCTGTCTCCCAACAGCTGTTCCAGTGGGTCCCCTCCCCCAACCTTCTCTGAGCCTTCGGGGTGCATGTGACCTGGCCATTTAGCCCATGGTGTGCAAAAAAGTGCCGCTCAGAGGTAAAACAACCCAACCTATGCAATAAACAAGTATGCACACAGAATTACTTTAGGGAAGCAGCGAAAGGAATATCGGATGGACATAAATTAAGAATCCTTTGGGAGTCACGATTTTTTGGGTAACTAAGTATATTATTATACCAGGTTGGGTTGTTTTACCTCTGAGCGGAACTTTTTTGCACACCATGGGCTAAATGGCCAGGTCACATGGACCCCGAAGGCTCAGAGAAGGTTAGGGGAGGGGACCCACTGGAACAGCTGTTGGGAGACAGATGGTAGCCTCCCGTCAAGGCCATCCAGCGTGTTCTTTAACGTGCACAGGGTATGGCTCTCCCGCACACGGGACCACGGCTTAACGTCCCATCCGACGGGCGGCGGCCTTTCCAAGTCCATCGGTGTCCCTTACTGACCGTGGGCAGGGCGGGGAGTTTTGCGGAGATAAATCTCAACGCTGACCCAGCTGGGACTCGAACCTGGGAACTACAGATTACGCGCTACCGACTGAGCCACCCCCGCCCCTATTATACCAGAATTGACTGGTATAGTGATCAGAGAACCTTGCTATTGTTACATCGTCTACTGCTTCAGTGGTCATGACTTTTCAGGAGAAAGCCCTCCGATAAAGGTTGCCGTTTTTGCAACATCCTGATAGCTCGAAGTGGTGTTACCTGAATGGGAATTGCGTCAAAGAAACATTGATTCTGACACAATTTCTAGATAACGTATGAATTTCCTTAGGAAGGAAATGAAACCATCAACTTCCTGTTAAGCGGTCCACTTCTCTGTATATCATTTCTAAAGCAAAAAAAAAATGTGGAATCTACCATGATGCGATTGTTATATCATTTAATTAGAACTACTCTAAGTTTGGAGAATGAGAAACTTTTTTTTAAGAATTTCTCTTTCGTTTCGAGAACAGGAAAGAAAAAGTTAGAAAAGTTCGTAACCTTTATTTTTAACTTTATTTTCGCTTTATTTGTTTGTATAGTTCAGTTTTCAACGTTGGGTATTCGGTGTAACGAGGTCTACGGGATTCATGTTGCGAGAGATTTGAACACGAATTCAATGTAACAGTAAACAAAGGAAACTTCGAAACTTTCACATTTTTTGCTACATGTTATGGCAGAAAAGGATTCTAGAAACTAGTCATATCTTGTACTAGCATTTCACAAAGACAGACTCACTAAGACTGAAGGTAGGGAAAACTTTAAAAATGATATTGCTTTTTATTAAGTTGTTTTGGGTTGTTTTACCTCTGAGCGGCACTTTTTTGCACACCATGGGCTAAATGGCCAGGTCACATGGACCCCGAAGGCTCAGAGAAGGTTGGGGGAGGGGACCCACTGGAACAGCTGTTGGGAGACAGATGGTAGCCTCCCGTCAAGGCCATCCAGCGAGTTCTTTAACGTGCACAGGGTATGGCTCTCCCGCACACGGGGCCGACGGACGGCGGCCTTTCCAAGCCCATTGGTGTCCCCTACTGACCGTGGGCAGGGCGGGGAATTTTGCGGAGATAAATCTCAACGCTGACCCAGCTGGGACTCAAACCTGGGAACTACAGATTACGAGCCTGACGCGCTACCGACTGAGCTACCACCACCCCCGCCCCTGCTTTCAATGAAACAAACTTTATTTTGGCGTTTGCCGCTCTGATATGCTAAGTTTCGAGATTTGTAAATATAAAGTTGATCAACTTAAAATCAAGCATATACCACTGAATAACTTGTTTTTGGACTTCATCCTGGACTACATGTGTTATTGGGAAAATCAAACAGTTCCAGACAGCTCCAAGGAGCTCCTTCTTCCCTATTTTAAAGCTTAAAATTAAAAAAAAATATTGAATTAACTTAGCCCAAAGAGAATCATTCGAATAATACGGTTCATCCATATCAGACATTCTCGGTCAAATCAGCAGATGACAAGGTTGGGTTGTTTTATCTCTGAGCGGCACTTTTTTGCACACCGTGGACTAAATGGCCAGGTCACATGGACCCCGAAGTCTCAGAGAAGGTTGGGGGAGGAGACCCACAGGAACAGATGTTGGTATACAGATGGTAGCCTCCCGTCAAGGCCATCCAGCGTTTTCTTTAACGTGCACAGGGTATGGCTCTCCCGCACACGGGGCCACGGCTTAACGTCCCATCCGACGGACGGCGGCCTTTCCAAGCCCATCGGTGTCCCCTAAAGACCATGGGCAGGGCAGGGAATTTTGCAGAGATAAATCTCAACGCTGACCCAGCTGGGACTCGAACCTGGGAACAACAGATTACGAGCCATCCCCCCCCCCCCCCCCTCACAGCAGATGACAAGAGTGCTAAATGTTGTGAAGCGTGCACAGGAAATCGTTGCACGGGGAACTCCTTAACCACACTTCGTTGTTCATAATGCCAAAGTATCTGCTTGCGCCATTGCAAAAAATAACAAAAAAAAAAAAACCTGTGGATCATTATGCTCTGCTGCACTAAGCTCTCTTCACCCTGGTGCATATCGCACATATCCTAACATCCTCTTCCTCTCACGGCATGTTAATCCCTCAAAAATTCATATTAATCTCGGATGAGAGACTTTTCAAACTAACCCATTCGTAACCAACCTATTAAATAGAGAATATAAAAAAAAGACAGTAAATTCTCCACCTGCGCAAACACGAACTTTAATGTGATTATTTTATCCTCAAGCCTTTCGGAGCACGTTGCCTATTTCCGAGGCAGTAACAGCTAATCCTCGGTCATGGCGGACGCGTAACGTCATTAAGCCTCTTCATTAACATCTGAACTCAACACCTGTATAAACGAAGTGTTACGTGACCAGGTAGCTCGATGTATATTTTAGAGCTTGCCGAGATCAGAGCCGTAGTGAAGGGATTATGATTCGGGAGGAAACACATATTTTCGACTGGCGTATCATGAGAATATGAACTGTACAATTGACACCGGTAGTTTTCGTAGATGAAAGGTCAATTACCTACAATCACCTGCCGATCTGGGGCGGGGGTGGCTCAGTTGGTAGCGCGCCAGGCTCGTAATCTGTAGTTCCCAGGTTCGAGTCCCAGCTGGGTCAGCGTTGAGATTTATCTCCGCAAAATTCCCCGCCCTGCCCACGGTCAGTAGGGGACACCGATGGGCTTGGAAAGGCCGCCGTCCGTCGGATGGGACGTTAAGCCGTGGCCCCTTGTGCGAGAGAGACATACCCTGTGCACGTTAAAGAACACACTGGATGGCCTTGACGGGAGGCTACCATCTGTCTCCCAACAGCTGTTCCAGTGGGTCCCCTCCCCCAACCTTTTCTGAGCCTTCGGGGTCCATGTGACCTGGCCATTTAGCCCATGGTGTGCAAAAAAGTGCCGCTCAGAGGTAAAACAACCCAACCCAAGCCCACCTTGGTCAGAAAGGGGACGACACCTATAGGCTTGGAATATCACCAGATAAAACAATATAATCTTAGAAGGAGCAAAATAAACTAGCTGATTTTCTTTTTCAACCTAATATGCAGTCCCATCTGTGATTTATCTCCCATAATCCTCCACCCTGTCCTTGGTCAGTAAGGGATACCGATGAGACCATGTGCAGATGATGAGGGCATTAAACCGTATGCAGAAGAGCCATATTTTGCAAACATTAAAAAACGCGTTGAATGGTCTTGATAGGAGGCTTCCATCTGTCTCCTAAGAGCTGTCCAGTGGATCCCCTCCCCCAACCTTCTCTGAGCCTTCGGGGTCCTTGTGACTGGCAATTTAGCCCATTATATGCAAAGAAATTGCCACTTACGGACGAAACAACTGAACCTTCTATGAAGCGGTCACTTTACCATTGGGGCGAGGGTGGCTCAGTCGGTAGCGCGCCATGCTCGTAATCTGCAGCTCCCATGTTCGAGTCCCAGCTGGATCAGCATTGAGATTTATTTCCGCAGAATTCCCCTGCCCACGGTCAGTAGGGGACACCGATGGGCTTGGAAAGGCCGCCGTCCGTCGGATGGGACGTTAAGCCGTGGCCCCGTGTGCGGGAGAGCCATACCCTGTGCACGTTAAAGAACACGCTGGATGGCCTTGACGGGAGGCTACCATCTGTCTCCCAACAGCTGTTTCAGTGGGTCCCCTCCCCCAACCTTCTCTGAGCCTTCGGGGTCCATGTGACCTGGCCATTTAGCCCATGGTGTGCAAAAAAAGTGCCGTTCAGAGGTAAAACAACCCAACCCACTTTACCATTTGAAGAGTACACGCCACTGGATCCTGCTCTGACTTGGTTATACACCATTCGACGCATGTAAGCTTGATCTCTGGGCCACCACGAAATAAAAAACTTGGGAAAGGACAAAAATAATTTTAGGCAGAAAAAATTGTTTTCTTTCGTAGTTCAAAGGTAGAACCACTCCAATTTCAGTTGTTGGCCACATTTCGAAATTTCGCATCCGAACGTTTCGTTTCCTACCCAGCTTCACTTCCTTCCTTGATATTAACGTGTTGATTCCAGTGTAGACGCGCTAATTGTTCCGAAGAAGTGAACTAGTTATTTTTCTTTATTCATTTCTTCGATGCTCACTCTCTGATCCCTATTAGAAATGAGACCTCGTTTCCTTCCTCAGTGACGGACTCTTTTTGAGAAACGAATCGTTGGTTTTGATTTCCAGGCAGAGAGATTTGCTACGAGAAATGGTTGGGTTATTTACCTTTGAATGGCACTCATTTGTACACAGTTGGCTGAACGGCCAGGTCACAAGGAATCCGAAGGCTCAGAGAAGGTTGGGTTGTTTTACCTCTGAGCGGCACTTTTTTGCACACCATGGGCTAAATGGCCAGGTCACATGGACCCCGAAGGCTCAGAGAAGGTTGGGGGGAGGGGACCCACTGGAACAGATGTTGGGAGACAGATGGTAGCCTCCCGTCAAGGCCATCCAGCGTGTTCTTTAACGTGCACAGAGTATGGCTCTCCCGCACAAGGGGCCACGGCTTAACGTCCCATCCGACGGACGGCGGCCTTTCCAAGCCCATCGGTGTCCCCTACTGATCGTGGGCAGGGCGGGGAAATTTTGCGGAGATAAATCTCAACGCTGACCCAGTTGGGACTCGAACCTGGGAACTACAGATTACCAGAGAAGGTTGGAGTAAGGAGACTCACTGGACAGCTGTTAGGAGACAGATGGTAGCCTCTCGTCAAGGCCATCCAACGTGTTCTTTAACGTGCACAGGGTCAGTTAGAAAGGTCCCATTCGATGGATAGCGGCCTTTCTAACTGATCGAGGACAGTGTAGGTGTTTAGAAGGTAAATCAGAACTCTGGCCCAGGTGGGATGAAACGCAAGGGAAAATGTCATCCTTCAATGACAATTCTGTCTCTTGGCTCTCACTCTTACTTTTTTTTCAGCTGAGTGTCTGATCCAGCGTGTTCTTTAACGTGCACAGGGAATGGCTCCATTGAGTTTTTGCATTCCCTCCCCCCATTTTAATATTTTTGAGATTCGTGTCTGCTAGCAATATGTGATAGCTCTAGAAGCTGGACTGATCTTGACAATAGTAAAAGTTTCCAATGATACAGCGAAATGTATGAATAATATTCTACAGTGTTAATCCCGTGAAGATCGAAAGGGAATGCAAACTTGCAAAGATTCAGCATTGAAAAGAGATTGCAACTGAGCAGTTTCTTATCACTAATAATTCTTGTTATGTTGTTAAGGTAATTTATTGTACATGTGATTGGAAATTTCTTTCGTGCATATTGTAATATAAGTTTGTAGTAAATTTATTGTGTGTTATAATCTCATTACGAACAGTTAGCTAATTTTAAAAACAATATTGTGAATATCCGTCCCATGGCCGAGTGGTTAGCGCGCTTGGCTACTGATCTAAGGGACCTGGGTTCGAAGCCCCAGGTAAGGCATGGATATATGTGTCGTTTTTCTGCTGAGGTCCTGCCATCTTCTACTTTGGCATATAAACTGACAGGCTCCTGTCAGACCTCTGTGGCAAGCAGCTGCTTGAGCGGGTATTTTTTTTATTGTAAATATAAATTTCACCCTCTTCTACAGGATGCACTATTTAAAACGGAACCCAAGGAGCAGAACTATTTAAATAATAAAAAAAAAACACTATGCTTTAGGAGAACCTAGTAACAATACTAGGTTTCAGCATGATGAGGCGACCGCCGATACTGAGAACGCTTTCTTGCAGGATTTCTTTGATGAGCGAAATGTCGGGAATGGCTTTTGGCCAGCACGATCCCCAGATCTCACACCACCTGACATTTTTCTGTGGGGATATCTTAAAGAGAGAGTCTGTCACAATAACCCACGAAGAAGGTTGAAGGAGCTTCAACATAACATTAAACAGACTGTTGCAGGCATTGACAAAAAAAAAATCTTCGAAAAGTTGCAAGAAACATTATAAAAAAAAAGAGTGGATGCTTGTCTTATAGGTGGTGGTGGACATTTTCGGCATCTTCTGTAATTGTACTGAAACTTGTTTATTGCATTTATATCGCCGGTAATTTTGAAAATATTTGAAAACATATGGTAAGCAATATTCGGTTCCTTTTTAAATGGTACTCCGTAAAAAAAAAAAGTGTCGGAATTGCATTATAGTTCGTTGCTCAAGCAGAGTTGACACCATCCCAAACAACCTTTTCGAGTTCCTGCTCTCTTCCAGATGATTTAGCAAATATGTTCCTGTGTTCAAATGAAGCTCCTAGCAGAATAGAAAGACTCACAATGTATAGCCCAACCAGCACCCATCGGTCCACAGTCAACCAGTTCAGAATCCCTCCTGTAGAGTGTTAACGTCGGGAGCATTTTAATATAAGCTAAAGTTCTCAGATAAAGCGTAATCAGTAGATATGAGCGACATTTCTATCTCATCATGTTGGTTATAAGAATCAAGAGAGGTGAAAAGAGATTTTTTCCCTCCTCCATTCTTTGTTTTTTTTTCTAACCTTTATTCTTTTTCCTTCCTCTTTATGAGGGAGACGTAGGATTACTCCAAAAATATTAAAATTTAATTAGTCCTAGTGACGAAGCAGTTAGAGTGCTCGAGTAAGAAGTAAAGGAACTTGGATTCGAGTGATAAATAAAGCGTGAATGGTTTCTTTCTGATTGGTGTTTGCTTACAGCTGAGGTCTCGATTTTCTAGAGATCTGCTCTGTGCTGTGTTATACTGGCATACTCATGACAGACTTCCATGCCAAGTGGGAAACCTAAGTCCTAAGGAGTAATTTAATGTTTCGATAAATGAAAATAAAGATCCTATTAATTGTGGTCTCCCGTGGCCGAGTGGTTAGCGCGCTTGGCTACGGATTTACGGGACCTGGGTTCGAGCCCCGGGTAAGGCATGGCTGTTTGTGTCGTTTTTCTGCTGAGGTCCAGCCATCCACTCAGACCTTCTACTGTGGCATATAAACTGACAGGCTCCTGTCAGACCAGTGGCAAGCAGCTGCTTGAGGAGGTATTTATTTTTTTTTACTCTATGAAGATTTCTGCTGAGAAGACTCATAATGGAAACTAGATCTTGATAGCAAATAAAATCTGTCTTTTCTAAAATCTGAATCCAGATTTCTTTGCTCTGCAGAAAAACACTTTAACCAACTAAACAAAAACAAATTCGTCCCCCAATTCAGCAACTACTTTGCAACCAATTTGTGCAGGGAAAAAATAGTCCCCAGGAGATGATCATTTGATGACAAATAACATCCTCCTCCTCTTTGAACCTCTAAACCAGCCATTATGCTAATCCCCATCACTTTGCATTGAACGAAACCATTGGTGTGCACTGATGAGGAGAACATCCGTTCTCACCCCGTGTTTCCATGGCAGCCATTGTTTTCACACCCCACTCGACCAGTTCTAACGCCTGCCTGTCCTTTTGCTGAGACAGACCCAGTGGGCGGGCACCTAAGCATTTCACCGATCTCTATTAATCAAGCCTCCGATGTTCTTCCTCCTCCTCGGAAGCATCTGCCGACTCCATCCTCCGTTAAATCACTTCCCCTCCCTCTCTATAGATCGCAACTCGCTCTCGCGCCACGCGAAATGAACAAACCGTGGCGGGGTCAATTAAATCTTTGACCCCTCGGTGTTAGCCGATGGCGAAATGGGTGTTCGACAGGAAACGGTAATCCACCCATCAACCGCGGAAGAGGAGGAGAGTGTGTTCCATCTGCTCCACTTTTCCTTCGACCTCTTCTTCCTCTTCTCTCTTAAACGGGCTGTGTTTTTTTGCAAGCCTTAATTGCAGCTGTTAGACTGAAAATACAGGCACGTGATAGGCAAGCGGCAAAAGCTGAAATTTCCTTCGTTCGTCGGCTGAACGTGACACAGTCCGCCGTGCTTTACGTGACTGCAAAAGCACTGCACACGTGCACAGGAAACGAGACGAGACATCATCGACCGCGAATGTTTTTCGTTTTCCCTCTCATCATCTGCTTCGTTCTGGTGACCATCTGCCGCTCGAGAATGTCTGAAGGGAACAGACGAGATGAGAAAGAAGTCTTAGTTATCATCCTACATATGAAGCATTTTCCCAATAGGGGAAGAGAAGATGGAAGAAGGTATCTTTTTTGGTATAACAGATGAGGATCATTTTTGGCATCATCTCCTCCTCTGGCGGGTTTGAATCAATTGGAGCTCTCCAATCTCTGTAACCTAATTTCCGAAGTTCGAATTAAAACTGTTTATGTCGAAATTTCCTCTTCTAATCCTCATCCTGTTCTCGGTGAGAAAGAGGACACCATTGGGCTTTGGGGCGGGGATGGCTCAGTCGGTAGCGCGCCAGGCTCGTAATCTGTAGTTCCCAGGTTCGAGTCCCAGCTAGGTCAGCGTTGAGATTTATCTCCGCAAAATTCCCCCGCCCTGCCCACGGTCAGTAGGGGACACCGATGGGCTTGGAAAGGCCGCCGTCCGTCGGATGGGACGTTAAGCCGTGGCCCCGTGTGCGGGAGAGCCATACCCTGTGCACGTTAAAGAACACGCTGGATGGCCTTGACGGGAGGCTACCATCTGTCTTCCAACAGCTGTTCCAGTGGGTCCCGTCACCCAACCTTCTCTGAGCCTTCGGGGTCCATGTGACCTGGCCATTTAGCCCATGGTGTGCAAAAAAGTGCCGCTCAGAGGTAAAACAACCCAACCCAACCTAAACCAGCAAATCCTAAAGCAGAGACCAAGTGCTCACTGTTAATAACAAATTCAAGACTGAACGAATACTGAATACTCCATGACGACTGCAAAAAGACTGTCTGTTTATCAAAGATCGTAAATGAATATGGAGCACCGGGCCATACGCCCATACCTCCTTTAAAAGGAAAAAGAGTCTAAAATAGAAAGACCAGATTTAAGAATAAACCAGCGAAGCCAGAGCCTAAAGCGGACTGCTTACCGAGATCGTGGACGTCTCGGTAAGCTAAAGATAAGATTTGGGTTGGGTTGTTTTACCTCTGAGCGACACTTTTTTGCACACCATGGGCTAAATGGCCAGGTCACATGGACCCCGAAGGCTCAGAGAAGGTTGGGGGAGGGACCCACTGGAACAGCTGTTGGGAGACAGATGGTAGCCTCCCGTCAAGGCCATCCAGCGTGTTCTTTAACGTGCACAGGGTATGGCTCTCCCGCACACGGGGACACGGCTTAACGTCCCATCCGACGGACGGTGGCCTTTCCAAGCCAATCAGTGTCCCCTACTGACCGTGGGCAGGGCGGAGAATTTTTGCGGAGATAAATCTCAACACTGACCCAGCTGGGACTCGAACCTGGGAACTACAGATTACGAGCCTGACGCGCTACCGACTGAGCCACCCCTGCCCCTCCTTTGAAGGGAAAAAGAGTCTAAAATAGAAAGACGATATTTAAGAATAAACCAGCGAAACCAGAGCCTAGAGCGGACTGCTTACCGAGATCGTGGACATCTCGGTAAGCTAGAGATAAGAGAAAAGGGAAGAAAACAAGTATGCGAAAGAAAAGCAACAGAGTAATCGTGGCCGAGTGGTTAGCGTGCTTGGCTACTGATCTAAGGAACCTGGTTTCGAACCCCGGGTAAGGCATGGATGTTCGTGTTGTTTTTCTGCTGAGGTCCTGCCATCCTCTAAGACCTTTTACTCTGGCATATAAACTGACAGGTTCCTGTAAGACCTCTGTGGCAAGCAGCTGCTTGAGGGGGTATATATATATATGGTTGATTACAGAATTCAGGAAAAATATCTGGAACCTAAAAATAAGCTTGAGGAGAGAGTGGCTTGGCAAACTTTGGGACCGCTACCTTAGAGGTTTGAATTATATAAATAAATTTGAATAGTCTTGACTTATCTGGTTCACAGATTAAGGATTACGTCGATCCAATTTAAAAAAAAATAATGTTCATAATATAGCAGTATAATATAAATAAATTGCTACATTTCATAATAATCACTAGACATGCATTGTTGAAAGAATTTGTAGAACCCTAAAGTGCGGTCCCGTGGCCAAGCGGTTAGCGCCCTTGGTTACTGATCTTAGGGACCTGGGATCGAGCCCCGTTGGATGTTGTTTTTTCTGCTGAGGTCCTGCCATCCTCTCAAACCCTCTACTATCGCATAAGGCATGGATGTATGTGTTGTTTTTCTGCTGAGGTCCTGCCATCCTCTCAGACCCTCTACTATGGCATAAGGCATGGAGGTATGTGTTGTTTTTCTGCTGAGGTCCTGCCATCCTCTCAGACCCTCTACTATGGCATAAGGCATTGATGTATACGTTGATTTTCTGCTGAGGTCCTGCCATCCTCTCAGACCCTCTACTATGGCATAAGGCATTGATGTATGCGTTGATTTTCTGCTGAGGTCCTGCCATCCTCTCAGACCCTCTACTATGGCATAAGGCATTGATGTATACGTTGATTTTCTGCTGAGGTCCTGCCATCCTCTCAGACCCTCTACTATGGCATAAGGCATGGAGGTATGTGTTGTTTTTCTGCTGAGGTCCTGTCATCCTCTCAGACCCTCTACTATGGCATAAGGCATGGAGGTATGTGTTGTTTTTCTGCTGAGGTCCTGCTATCCTCTCAGACCCTCTACTATGGCATAAGGCATGGAGGTATGTGTTGTTTTTCTGCTGAGGTCCTGCCATCCTCTCAGACCCTCTACTATGGCATAAGGCATGGAGGTATGTGTTGTTTTTCTGCTGAGGTCCTGCCATCCTCTCAGACCCTCTACTATGACATAAGGCATGGAAGTATGTGTTGTTTTTCTGCTGAGGTCCTGCCATCCTCTCAGACCCTCTACTATGGCATAAGGCATGGAGGTATGTGTTGTTTTTCTGCTGAGGTCCTGCCATCCTCTCAGACCCTCTACTATGGCATAAGGCATGGAGGTATGTGTTGTTTTTCTGCTGAGGTCCTGCCATCCTCTCAGACCCTCTACTATGGCATATAAACTGACAGGCTCCTGTCAGACCTCTGTGGCAAGCAGCTGCTCGATGGTTGTTTTTTTTAAGTGCGGGGCCCGAAAGTTGCCCCGCGATGCTATTACTCTTCTTGTTTAATCTTCGGAACTAGACTCGGGGCAGGATTAGGGGGTTGGGGGAGGAAAGCAAGAAAGACCCCCCTCTGGCTGCTAAGACTCATCATTATTTTAAAGAGAATTAATATCTTTTTAAGCGTATGTAATGTTTAAAAAGTAACAACAATAAAATAACCTTTTCCGTCGCGCGGGACTCGAACCCACGTCTCCCAAGACTCATGCCAGAGTGTTCTAACCACTAAACTAACACCCGGCTCCGTTAGTTATCCACTAAGGTGACTTATAAATCTTATCCAAACTCGTCACCCATAGCGACATATATGATAGGAGAAGGCAACTTCCTTTTCCAATATATCTCCGCAAAATTTCCCCGCCCTGCCCACGGTCAGTAGGGGACACCGATGGGCTTGGAAAGGCCGCCGTCCGTCGGATGGGACGTTAAGCCGTGGCCCCGTGTGCGGGAGAGCCATACCCTGTGCACGTTAAAGAATACGCTGGATGGCCTTGACGGGAGGCTACCATCTGTCTCCCAACAGCTGTTCCAGTGGGTCCCCTCCCCCAACCTTCTCTGAGCCTACGGGGTCCATGTGACCTGGCCATTTAGCCCATGGTGTGCAAAAAAGTGCCGCTCAGAGGTAAAACAACCCAACTCTATTGTCTGTTAGGAATGTTCACTGACAGTATAGGAAAAATTACACTATGCTGAAAGAAGGATGGTACATAGAAAAAAACTTTATTAAGACAGGTTACTAATATTTCTTAATTTGTTTCGAACAAAAAATAGTTTATTTACTCGGGACGGGGCGCTAGAAGCGCACCAGGCTCGTAATCTGTTGTTCCCAGGTTCGAGTCCCACTTCAAGGGCCATCGTTGAGATTTATCTCCGCTAAACCACTCACTCTTCCTTCGGCTAGAAAGAGGACTATGGTCTTGGAAAGGTCGCCGTCCGTCGGATGGGATGTAAACCCGTGTACCGTGTGCAGGCGAGCCATACCCTGTACACGTTAAAGAACTGAATGGCCTTGACAGACGGCTATCATCTGTCTCCTAACAGCTATCCAGTGGGTCCCTTCCTCTAACCTTCTCCAAACCTTGGATCCTTATGACCTGGCCATTTAACAAATTGCTTTCAGGATAGCGCCGATCAGAGGTAAAGCAACCCAACCCTACTTATGATTCATTTATAGTAGCAGAAAGGGACGGGCCCAAATCCTTAGGAGCTTCAGAATCGTTCATCTGGCCTTGGCAACACTCCAAAACACTTTCCCTTCTTCTCTACAAGAGGGGGCGGGGGTGGCTCAGTCGGTAGCACCTGGCTCGTAATCTGTAGTTCCCAGGTTCGAGTCCCAGCTGGGTCAGCGTTGAGATTTATCTCCACAAAATTCCCCGCCCTGCCCACGGTCAGTAGGGGACACCGATGGGCCTGGAAAGGCCGCCGTCCGTCGGATGGGACGTTAAGCCGTGGCCCCGTATGCGGGAGAGCCATACCCTGTGCACGTTAAAGAACACTCTGGATGGCCTTGACGGGAGGCTACCATCTGTCTCCCAACAGCTGTTCCAGTGGGTCCCCTCCCCCAACCTTCTCTGAGCTTTCGGGGTACATGTGCCCTGGCCATTTAGCCCATGGTGTGCAAAAAAGTGCCGCTCAGAGGTAAAACAACCCAACTCTACAAGAGATATGAAGAGAGAACTATTTCACTCGCGGATGTATGGGTTTGCAGGGAGGAGGATGGAAATCGCGCGTTCAAGGAGCAAACGCCTCGCGCCATAACGACAAGTCATCTTCGAAGAATTCGACCGTCGTTCGCTGCTGCTCATATTCGTCTGTGACACGCGGCATCGGTTTCCTCCTTCGCCGCAGCCGTGACCTCGTCAAGGTCGTCCAACCCTGATCCTTACGTGGAATATAACACCCTGATTGAAGCAGAAAGCCTCGTGATCTCCACCCTAGGCCTCTTGAGTGTGTGCCTTTCTCAGGTGATCCGCCCGGACCGTGCCAATGAAGTCATTTCACACGGCCTTGCAAAAAACGACCTCGCCAAAGGACGCAGGCGGCAAGCGGAAGTCGACTGCGGCTCTGCTAATGCACAGTCAGACTCTGAGGGAGCGGCGCGGGCCAAAGGGCAGGGGAGCACGCAGATTGCTAACACCTGTTGCTAGGTAACGGGCTCAGGCGCATCTAATCTGTCAGGAGATGAATTTACAACCGTCTGACTTTATTGGTCTGCGTGACACAATTCCTTCTAGAGGAGCTTTTTCGCTAATCGCAAGCTATCGAGACTTTGTAATCTAGATCTCGAGAGTGAGGATATCTGACAACAGAACATACGATTAGTGGAACTGATTAAAAAAGAAAGGCTCGTGTCAGGAGGAAGCAATCTTTCAGTGAAGACGAAAAAACACCAGAGATATTTACGTCATGTCGTGCACATCAAAGGTAGTTTTTGCTGAATCCACAGCTATAATGAAAGTATACAAGTCAGTAAGTCTTTGGGAGATTCAGCATTAAAAGTAATTATTTAGTACAATATATCTTAAGCTTCAGCTGCAAGATACTTTTAACAAGATAAAGGTCAGACACAATTTTGGCTCCCCTGTATGACGTGGGTTCCTAACAGAGTCCATTTGCTGTTAATTAATGTACAGGATGTTCCCAAAAGGTCTAACCGAACTTTGGGAATGTGTTCTATTGCGCATAGTGATGAAAAAAAGTTCTGATTAACATTGGGTCAGAAACGCTTACCTACTGAATTATATCGCATTTTGAATTCTGTTGTTTGGTTGTTTTACCTCTGAGCGGCACTTTTTTGCACACCATGGGCTAAATGGCCAGGTCACATGGACCCCGAAGGCTCAGAGAAGGTTGGGGGAGGGGACCCACTGGAACAGCTGTTGGGAGACAGATGGTAGCCTCCCGTCAAGGCCATCCAGCGTGTTCTTTTACGTGCACAGGGTATGACTCTCCCGCACACGGGACCACGGCTTAACGTCCCATCCGACGGACGGCGTCCTTTCCAAGCCCATCGGTGTCCCCTACTGACCGTGAGCGGGGAATTTTGCGGATATAAATCTCAACACTGACCCAGCTGGGACTCGAACCTGGGAACTACAGATTACGAGCCTGGCGCGCTACCGACTGAGCCACCCCCGCCCCTTGGGGGAGGGGACCCACTGGAGCAGCTGTTGGGAGACAGCATAGTAGCCTCCCGTCAACGCCATCCAGCGTGTTCTTTAACGTGCACAGGGTATGGCTCTCCCGCACACGGAGCCACGGCTTAACGTCCCATCCGACGGACGGCGGCCTTTCCAAGCCCATCGGTGTCCCCTACTGACCGTGGGCAGGACGGGGAATTTTGCGGAGATAAATCTCAACGCTGACCCAGCTGGGACTCGAAACTGGGAACTACAGATTACGAGCCTGGCGCGCTACCGACTGAGCCACCCCCGCCCCGCATTTTGAGAGTGCAAGTAAGAAAGCCTTGTCGAAAGGTACGATGCTAGGTAAATTTGCATATCTGATGGCATAGTAGATGTGTGCAAAGAAATGTTGGACAGAATCCTACCTCTCCTGGGTGATCGCAATCATACATATCTGCCCGTTGATTTGGTAGAGGTGAACGAACTGCATGGCTTGTACGCTCTTCTGATTTGAATCCACTGGATTTCTTCTTGTGGGGACAAGTTAAGGCTGATGTTTACGCTACCTCGGTTCTTAATATAGAAGTTCTCCGCGAACGGATCGTGGATGGTTGTCAAAGAATTCAGATCACTCCAGCAAACAGTCGATGAGAAGACGTTGTGAGGTGTAATTACTGTTCACGGAGGTCATTTCTAACACTTGCTCTGATGTAGAGTTAAATTGTTCTCATCGATTACATACAGTGTGCTCTAATAACTGTAATAAATCTTAATTAACTTCACAGGCTTCCTTACTTGCACCGATGGGCTTGGAAAGTCCGCCGTCCGTCGGATGGGACTTTAAGCCGTGGCCCCGTGTGCGGGAGAGTCATACCCTGTGCACGTTAAAGAACACACTGGATGGCCTTGACGGGAGGCTACCATCTGTCTCCTAACAGTTGTTCCAGTGAGTCCCCTCCTCCCAACCTTCTCTGAGCCTTCGGGGCCCTTGTGACCTGGCCATTTAGCCCATGGTGTGCAAAAAAGTGCCGCTCAGAGGTAAAACAACCCAACCCGCACCTTGGCTTTATTGTAAACCACTTCATGGAATAAATTATTATTATTAGTTCACTGTTGAATCAGGCACGTTTCTTTAGATATTGCCTTGTAAATAGAGTGGCGCCAGCTCACACAATCTGTCTTAGAGCTTTATAGTATCACCATCCTAGGTGTTCATTCTCACCAGAGCCCTCAGTGGGTTATAACACCAGATAACATTTTTTAATCCTTGTTATAAGTTTAGCACTAAGAAATCTTTCATTAATGCAACCATATCCAAGAAGAGCATCACTTACATTTCTTCTGAGAGACATAACCTATACCTTGCAGATGTTTACTATTATCTGGTCGTGAAAAGATGTTTGTTATCATCTGGTGTCTTTCAAATCCAGAATGTCTAAATTAAAACGAAAACATAGATTTTTAACGTTCAATATCTAGGCTGGTTGGTTGTTTGGGGTTCTACGGTACCAGAACAACAAAGGCTATGTTGCGTCAATGAATATCAAGGACATCAGCTGAATTACCTCTATATAGAATACTCACATTCAACTCATTTGTGGAAAAAATGGTTAGGATTATTTTTAAAGAAACTGTTCTGAATGAGATAGGTAAGGCCAACAGTATCAAGCAGCCCTTTTAATCGCAAGCATGGAGTAAAGCCTACTATGTTGGGTTGTTTTACCTCTGAGCGGCACTTTTTTGCATACCATGGGCTAAATGGCCAGGTCACATGGACCCCGAAGGATCAGAGAAGGTTGGGGGAAGGGACCCACTGGAACAGCTGTTGGGAGACAGATGGTAGCCTCCCGTCAAGGCCATCCAGCGTGTTCTTTAACGTGCACAGGGTATGGCTCTCCCGCACACGGGGCCACGGCTTAAAGTCCCATCCGACGGACGGCGGCCTTTCCAAGCCCATCGGTGTCCCCTACTGACCGTGGGCAGGGCGAGGAATTTTTGCGGAGATAAATCTCAACGCTGACCCAACTGGGACTCGAACCTGGGAACTACAGATTACGAGCCTGGCGCGCTACCTACTGAGCCACCCCCGCCCAAAGACTACTACAAAATATTTTGAATCCCGATAATTCTTCTAAATTGGTTATCTTCCACTATTAGTCGCTTTTCTTCGGGAATCAATGCTATATAACAGAGTATAAGTATAAATTTGGACTTCGATTTCGTTTTTTATGTCTAAAGGATATAAATATCTGATTCAGCCAAAGAACATTTTCTAACTTTCTGTCATATGTAAATATAAGAATTTTCTTCCTTGGTATATTTTTGTCATATATACAAGATTTTTTTTTTTTACATTGTGTATTTTTCTAAGTGTTTTTGTAATGTTATTATTGCTATTGCATTAACATTTTCTAAGTAAGTATTTTTTTTTAATTGCTTTGGGGTAGAAGTGTTCAACTAAACACCCCAGAGGCGTGTAATATTAAGTAAAATAAATAATAATAATGGAGCAAAGACCCGTTCCCCTACCACTATGAAAAAAAATCATACGTGAGGGTTTTAATAACAAACTAGGACTTGGCTCTACTTAGTTGACCATGAACCATGTCAAAATCTGATTAGATAAGAAAAAAAAAATCAAAATTCTTTTTTCAGGAAAGAAACTTGTATATATCTCGAATTTGTTCTGCATAAGGATATCATTTTATTGAAGCTTATTTCTTCGTGCCCCATTAGCAATCAATCACTTGCAAGAAACTTTGTTCAAACTTTTATGATTTAAGCTCTGCAAAAAAAACAGTGCCTTGAAAAAAACTTACGGTTTGAGGGAGGGGAGACAGACTGAACCGAGCGAACTAGAATGATGTTCCGGAATTTTTTCTTCACAATTTATTCTAATCGAATAATAAAATTGTTTTTTTCCCCTCCCCATTCTAGTAGTGTTTTAAATAAATATCCCTTCAAGCAGCTGCTTGCCACAGAGGTCTGACAGGAGCCTGTCAGTTTATATGCCATAGTAGAAGATCTGAGAGGATGGCAGGACCTCAGCAGAAAACAACACGAACATCCATGCCTTACCCGGGGCTCGAACCCAGGTCCCATAGATCAGTAGCCAAGCGCGCTAACCACTCGGCTACGGGACGACCAGTGTTTTAAAGAAATGTTATTTAAAGTAATATGTCTTAACTGGCATAGTGGTTACATTTGGAGACTTATTGTTCTTTGCGATGATTACGCGATCATTTATCAAACTTTAAATGGTGGACAAGACACAAAAGAGATCGTAAAATGCTTTCAGAATTTAGAGTTGGATGATTGCCCAGACATGGATGTCTAGGTTGCAATGCTGGAATAATAAGTTAGAAAAATAATTAGAACAGGTTTAGTACAAAAATTATTTGAAAGGCAAATCACTTAGGGTCCAATTAGATGCAAATATTTTGTGGGAAATAAAACTGAGAGGGATTCATAATGGATGGGAAGAGGAAGGCAAAAGAGCAGATGAAATGGGCGATGTATTAAAATCTTTGTTGACCGTGTCGAATATATCAATTCAAACTTAACACTGCTCTTTATATATGACACAGATGGGCATGGAAAGGCCGCCATCCGTCGGATGGGACGTTAAGCCGTGGCCCCGTGTTCGGGAGAGTCATACCCTACTACACGCTGGATGGCCTTGACGGGAGGCTACCATCTGTCTCCCAACAGCTGTTCCAGTGGGTCCCCTCCCCCAACCTTCTCTGAGCCTTCGGGGTCCATGTGTCCTGGCCATTTGGCCCATGGTGTGCAAAAAAGTGCCGCTCAGAGGTAAAACAAACCAACCCAACTGCTCTTTATACACAGCACTACCAAAGTATTGCTATGTTCTCTCAGTGGGAATCTAACTTCGAAGCTCTATTATAATTTCTGAGCTTTGTTATTAAAAAATGAATGAAATCCCGAGAGTTATGTATTTATTTTAGCTGCTCTATTTATCATTAGCAGTCCCGTGACTGAGTGGTTAGCGTTCTTGGCTGCTCATCAATGGGGCCTAGGTTCGAGTCCTGGTAAGGCGTTTGTGTTGTCTTTCTGCTACAGATTTACACAAGAGATGACTATTCAACTAATTAATCATAATATAAAAAAATAAATACCCCCTCAAGCAGCTGCTTGCAACAGAGGTCTGACAAGAGCCTGTCAGTTTATATGCCATAGTAGAAGATCTGTGAGGATGGCAGGACCTCAGCAGAAAACAACACGAACATCCATGCCTTAACCCGGGGCTCGAACCCGGTCCCATTAGATCAATAGCCAAGAGTGCTAACCACTCGGCCACGGGACGGCAATTAATCATAACTATTCACTATTCAACTAATTAATCAAAACTATTTATTATTCAACTAATTAATCGTACTATTTCTATATTCACTATTCAACTAATTAAACATAACTATTCACTATTCAACTCCAAAGCCTAATAAAAAAAATATTTCTAAAAAGAAAATCGGCAATCTTTATTAAATTGCATACAGAATAGAAAAATTGCAGCTATGACATCTGGGGCCGTCGCATGGCCGAGTGGTTAGTGCGCTTGGCTACTGATCTAAGGGATCTGGGTTCGAGCCCGGGTAAGGCATGGCTGTTTGTGACGTTTTTCTGCTGAGGTCCTGCCATCCTCTCAGACTTTCTACTCTGGCATATAAACTGACAGGCTCCTGTTAGACCTCTGTGGCAAGCAGTTGCTTGAGGGGGTATTTTTTTTATATGACATCCAGGGACGCAGAGGGGCCTGGACTATGATAAAATTCGGTTTCTTTTTGAAGATTTTAGCATTTATTCTGTTGATAATTCGTAAATAAGTTTTCATCAATTCTGTGGAAGTTGAGTAAAATAACAATTATTTACAGAATCCTGCTCCCAGGTCCCGCTACAACGCTCAGCGTCCGTTACCAGTCTACGCCTGATAATATTTGCATCAAAATAATAGCACAACATCGTCTGATATACTTCAAACAAAATGGAAATCGTAAATTGAACTTTTTCGTTTCTCTTTATCCAAAAAAGTTTAAAGGACTTAACAAATGTTGTGTGTTTCCAATGTAAACGATTTCTATCCCAAATCCTAATATTCAGGGGCGGGGGTGGCTCAGTCGGTAGCGCGCCAGGCTCGTAATCTGTAGTTCCCAGGTTCGAGTCCCGCTGGGTTAGTGTTGAGATTTATCTCCGCAAAATGCCCTGCCTACGGTCTAGGGGACACCGATTGGCTTGGAAAGACCACCGTCCGTCGGATGAGACGTTAAGCCGTGGCCCCGTGTGCGGGAGAGCCATACCCTGTGCACGTTAAAGAACACGCTGGATGGCCTTGACGGGAGGCTACCATCTGTCTCCCAACAGCTGTTCCAGTGGGTCCCCTCCCCCAACATTCTCTGAGCCTTCGGGGTCCTTGTGACCTGGCCATTTAACCCATGGTGTGCAAAAAAGTGTTGGGTTGTTTTACCTCTGAGCTGCACTTTTTGCACACCATGGGCTAAATGGCCAGGTCACATGCACCCCGAAGGCTCAGAGAAGGTTGGGGGAGGGGACCCACTGGAACAGCTGTTGGGAGACAGATGGTAGCCTCCCGTCAAGGCCATCCAGCGTGTTCTTTAACGTGCACAGGGTATAGCTCTCCCGCACACGGGGCCACGGCTTAACGTCCCATCCGACGGACGGCGGCCTTTCCAAGCCCATCGGTGTCCCCTACTGACCGTGGACAGGGCGGGGAATTTTGCGGAGATAAATCTCAACGCTGACCCAGCTGGGACTCGAACCTGGGAACTACAGATTACAAGCCTGGCGCGCTACCGACTGAGCCACCCCCGCCCCGTGAAAAAAAAAAGTGCCGCTCAGAGGTAAAACAACCCAACCCTAATATTCACCCATTCAATGATTAATTACATGATGAACCAATTTTTTTCACTCAACGAAATCGAAAAGACTTTCCTCAAATGTTTCTCCCTCGCAGTGGCCTTGAAATGCGCCATTAAGTAATAAGCAAAATTTCGTGAGTCACAGGTTGGCCACTCACACCGGTGTGTTCCATTCTTCCGTGACACCGAGCTCGGCACCGACACAATGCCCCCACGTATCGCAACTTCTTCGGATGAGTCACTCACAACCTGTCTCAGGGCATGCCACACAGAAAGCAGTTTCAGCGATTGAGCGTTACGAAGATTTGCAAACTTTCTGCCTTCTTAAAACAAAATCATCACCAACAACGGAAGTGACCTGACGACAACCTGGAGCGTGCTGCACACGTTCCAGTTTGTTGTGAGCCTACTTCCGTTATTGGTGACGGTATCGTTATTAAGATGCGGGAAAAGTTCATGAGGCTAAATCGCTCGGTTACGTTCTGTGTGGCCATAACTTAGCCCTGCATCTTGCCAAACCATCATCGACCGGGGAGACTCTGAGTCAGCGACCAGCTCACGTGTTTGTGACGTCATTCGAACGTCTTGTTTACGTCTTCGGGAGAGAGCGCGCGATGACAATGGCTTCTCACTGCACCTGATCCGGATCTGCTGTGACCTGAGATGCGGATTTTTCTGCCAAGCAAAGGGTTAGGCGATAGCGACAGCGGACAATGAAACGCGTGGAGCAGGTGAAATGGCTCGACGGTTGAGGTTCACTGGAGAAATCAGTAAAAGGGCATTCGCCTCTGATGCTCTTTAACAGCGGGCATTTGCTACAGAGGATTAGTTACAAGAAAGGCAAATGCTTCGGATCCTGTCCTCATTACTGAATAAAATAGGAGTGTGTGTGTAGGGGTCGTGCTTGTACCACAGCAAGTCTCAAGGTGATGGGCATATTTCAACACTAAAATCTCTGGGAGCTAGCGACTGTTCCAGCAAGGCAAACGTTGTGTGCTGTGTTAACTCTAACTGAGACAGTGGTCAGCAGTGACTTCGGTTGGGTTGGGTTTTTGCACCCCATGGGGTGCAAAAACCCAGATCCCTTAGATCAGTAGCCAAGCGCACTAACCACTCGGCCATGGGACGGCCCCGGATGTCATAACTGCAATTTTTCTATTCTCTATGCAATTTAATAAAGATTGCCGATTTTCTTTTTAGAAATATTTTTTTATTATTACGCTTTGGAGTTGAATAGTGAATACTTATGATTAATTAGTTGAATAATAATGCAACCCCATGGGGGCAAAAACACAAAAACACACATTAAACAAAACACACACTTAAAACAAACATGGTGCACTAAATAGCCAGGTCATATGAACCCCGAAAACTTAGAGAAGGTTGGGGGAGGGGATCCACTGGAATAGCTGTTGGGAGACAGATGGTAGCTTCTCGTGAAGGCCATCCAGTGTGTTTTTTAACGTGCACAGGGTATGGCTCTCCCGCACACGGGACCACGGCTTAACGTCCTATCTGACGGACGGTGACCTTTCCAAACCCATCGGTGTTCCCTACTGACTCTGGGCAGGGCGGGGAGTTTTGCGGAAATAAGTCTCAACGGACAGTGATTTTCGGACTTAGTGGGGCATATCTTTGTATGAGAAGGCATGTAAAAACTAGGAGTAGCTTCCAGTATTCTTCTCGAATGAACAAGTATTATTCTGAGGTAAAATATCCCAATCTGAAATACGATAAATATAATGCAAATTGTCATTTTTTTTATTTGCAACGTATAGGATAGACAATTTGCATTATATGTATCGTATTTCAGATTGGGATATTTTACCTCTGAACAATACTTCTTCTTTCGCAATAAATGGACAGGTTACAAGACCCCCCCCCCAAAAAAAAAAAAAAAAAAAACTGAGAACTTGGTAAGGAACATCTATTACGAAACAGATGGAAGGCTCGTGAAGACATCCAGCGTGTGGTTTAACGTGTACAAACATCCCACCTGACGGATGATAGCAGGCACAGTGGGGCTCGAACTTTGGAGCAACAGGTTAAGGGCCTGGTGAGCTACAGAATAGTGAGCCAACCTTTATCGCTAATATTTCAGGTATTTTGGGGATTACACAGTTATATATTTTTCATGTTCTGGAACGTTTGGAGCAAACTTCTCAAACTTTTTGATATTGGGACTCTTTAGGATGGAAAATAAACTTATGCGGCCCTTCAGAACTGGGGCGGGGGTGGCTCAGTCGGTAGCGCACCAGGCTCGTAATCTGTAGTCCCCAGGTACGAGTCCCAGCTGGGTCAGCGTTGAGATTTATCTCCGCAAAATTCCCCGCCCTGTCCACGGTCAGTAGGGGACACCGATGGGCTTGGAAAGGCCGCCGTCCGTCGGATGGGACGTTAAGCCGTGGCCCCGTGTGCCGGAGAGCCATAACCTGTGCACGTTATAGAACACGCTGGATGGCCTTGACGGGAGGCTACCATCTGTCTCCCAACAGCTGTTCCAGTGGGTCCCCTCCCCCAACCTTCTCTGAGCCTTCGGGGTGCATGTGACCTGGCCATTTAGCCCATGGTGTGCAAAAAAGTGCCGCTCAGAGGTAAAACAACCCAACCCTTCAGAAATGCTCTACAATGGAAGACGTACATGATAAAATCACCGTTATTTGATCTCTTCAGAACTTTGACACCCACCTGCGGCTCGTGATACGCGCTTTGAGAGCCACTAATTTAAAGAAATAAAATCACTATAATTTTCGAACTTTCAAATATGATACATGTGTTTCTAACAACTGATAGATTTGTTTTCTGGGAAAACCTTTGTTCGTAATATTTTATTTTTCAGGCTGGCTTTGGGTTGGGTTTTTTTACCTCTGAGCGGCACTTTTTTGCACACCATGGGCTAAATGGCCAGGTCACGTGGACCCGAGGGCTCAGAGAAGGTTGGGGGAGGGGACCCACTGGAACAGATGTTGGGAGACAGATGGTAGCCTCCCGTCAAGGCCATCCAGCGTGTTCTTTAACGTGCACAGGGTATGGCTCTCTCCCACACACGGGGCCACGGCTTAACGTCCCATCCGACGGACGACGGCCTTTACAAGACCATCGGTGTCTCCTACTGACCGTGGGCAGGGTGGGGAATTTTGCGGATATAAATTTCAAGACTGACCCAGCTGGGACTGGAATCTGTGAACTACAGATTATGATTTTGGCGCGCTACCGACTGAGCCACCCTATCAGAGGCAAGTCATTAAAGGCTAAAGTTCCGTCTTCTTTCTCCAAAAAAATTAGAAATTCTATCCTCATAAGTCTTCGCAAATGAAACTATTATTTTAATATTAAATCCGAAATGACATGTAATTCCACACGCAATTTTGGTCACCTTAAGAAACTCTGAAGTACTCAGGAGTGTCAACTATTACACTAACTCAACCAAATAAAAAAATTTATAAACTAGTTAAGTCTTTGGGATGACCCGTGGACAATGTGCCCCCGACATCACCTTGTTTTGCTTTCAAGACCTTCATACAAGAAAGTGAAGGAATAGTGGGAATTACGATTTCTACTCTTTACCCAGAAAAAAATAATTGCTTCAATTCCTCCGACACCGGGCGGGGGTGGCTCAGTCGGTAGCGCGCCAGGCTCGTAATCTGTAGTTCCCGTTGTTCAAGTTCGGGTTCCAGTTGGAGTTCCAGTTGGGTCAGCGTTGAGATTTATCTCCGCAAAATTCCCCGCCCTGCCCACGGTCAGTAGGGGACACCGCTGGGCTTGGAAAGGCCGCCGTCCGTCGGATGGGACGTTAAGCTGTGGCTCGGTGTGCGGGAGAGACATACCCTGTGCACGTTAAAGAACACGCTGGATGGCCTTGACGGGAGGTTACCATCTGTCTCCCAACAGCTGTTCCAGTGGGTCCCCTCCCCCAACCTTCTCTGAGCCTTCGGGGTCCATGTGACCTGGCCATTTAGCCCATGGTGTGCAAAAAAGTGCCGCTCAGAGGTAAAACAACCCAACCCAATCCTCCGCCACTAAATGCGGTCTTGGAAAAGGATAATTTCTTTCTCGACACTAATGCTAATTCACTCCATAAACAATGAGCAATTTTTGCTGCTTGTTTCCTGTCTAATTCTCTTCCAATTTTCTCTAAGCTCATTAAAAGCAGTAAAAACTTCCTTATTCGTCTTCAAAACAAAAGTCTGATTCACACGCTCTCATCACCCCCTCACTTGACGTTGAGTGGCACTTTCAATTGAGTCATTTCCCTCCTTTTTAAAAAAAATGGGGAATCCCATCTTAAAATTTGACTCCCCGATTTTAATCTCTGGGAGAACCACTGGACGGAAAAAATTAAATAATAATCCTGTCAGTAAAAAAATAAGCAGAAATTATTTATACGATCTCCATTTTATTAACAGTTGAGGTTGCCTAGTAGTACCCTTTCTCGATTACTGGGCTCTTATAAATATCAGGCATGGGGCTCCCCAAGCCCAGTTTATAAATTTGAAATCACTACGAAAAGTTCGCTTTTGGCTGCCATTTAATTGTATTAAATTTATCCCATTTTACATAGTATTTAAAATCAGTATTAAATGGATTGTAAGCTCTTCTGTTTAAGAAGAAACAGGCATTAGTTTAAAGCAGACAAAATAAACAAACGTATCGGGTAAATTTGGGCTTTGTTGTTCTACCTCTGAGAGGCACTTTTTTGCACACCATGGGCTAAATGGCCAGGTCACAAGAGAAGGTTGGGGATCCACTGAAACACAGATGTAACCTCCCGTCAAGGCCATCCAGCGTGTTCTTTAACGAGCACAGGGTATGTCTCTCCCTCACAACCACCTTCGTGAAAGCGTTTTTTTGGGCGGGGGTGGCTCAGTCGGTAGCGCGCCAGGCTCGTAATCTGTAGTTCCCAGGTTCGAATCCCAGCTGGGTCAGCGTTCAGATTTATCTCCGCAAAATTCCCTGCCCTGCCCATGGTCAGTAGGGGACACCGATGGGCTTGGAAAGGCCGCCGTCCGTCGGATGGGACGTTAAGCCGTGGCCCCGTGTGCGGGAGAGCCATACCCTGTGCACGTTAAAGAACACACTGGATGGCCCTGACGGGAGACTACCATCTGTCTCCCAACAGCTGTTCCAGTGGGTCCCCTCCCCCAACCTTCTCTGAGCCTTCGGGGTCCATGTGACCTGGCCATTTAGCCCATTGTGTACAAAAAAGTGCCGCTCAGAGGTAAAACAACCCAACTCTCCCTCACACGGGGCCACGGCTTAACGTCTCATCCGACGGACGGTGGTCTTTCCAAGCCAATCGGTGTTCCCTAGACCGTGGGCAGGGCATTTTGCGGAGATAAATCTCAACACTAACCCAGCCGGGACTCGAACCTGGGAACTACAGATTACGAGCCTGGCGCGCTACCGCCACCGCCCCCGTATCATGTAAATAACAGATATAGATAGTACTGGCAAATGTTTAAGGACAAATATCGCCTTAATAACGTAGCGCTATTAGCAGGCAGTTTAATAAAATGCATCGCTAAAACCTTTACTACTAATTTCCTCTAAGTGAAGTCACATGATCCGACCCTGCATTCTTTAAGAGAGGGTAAAGGGAGTGAAATAAAAAAGATCAAAACCGGAGGTAATTTATCTGTCAGGGTTTCGCACAGCAAAGCCGCCACATAAAGAATACATCAAGATTTATTCACGCGAAACTAACAATAAACGATCTTTAGCCAGGAAACACGATCACTCTGCCATTAACGCCAAAGAAAACGAACCAAATTTGCGTCTAATTGCCCTCCTCAATGAGCTGTCAGCAGGAGCGTCTTCTCTCTGCCTCTCACGTGCCCGGTTTTGCGCAACATCACCAAACGAGCAAGGAGCACCACACTCCCTTAATGACGTCACCGCTCGGTGGCGTGATTGCGTCTACGTCACAGAGTGACAGAGCGCGCCAAGAAGTTTTGGCGGGAAAAACTGCGTTGGCCGGCTTCGGCCGGTTGGAGGCTAGCGCGCCAATGCCGGTGATTAATGAGGAAGCACGAGAAGCGGAGATCGCGTGAAGCTTGCCTCAGGCTGCCGATCTCGTTGCCATTCTTAATCGGGCAATAGTGATTGAAAATCGTCTTTTTTTGTGAGTTGCTTCTTGTTGGATAGTCTCCTCGAGGGTCTTAAAAAGCGGGAAAAGAAAACTAAACAAGTAACCGAAATCTTTCTGTTTTTGTCGTGCAAACCGTCATTGCGCGTCCTTCCATCAACCCTGACCCAAATTCGAGAGAGACGTCACTCTGTTTTTCCCGCCAATTTCCCTACGATTTCCATTTTGTTTATCCAACACATCATCCGTTAACCAACGGATGTTTTCGAAAAACTGCATCTTCTGAATTAAATAAAAGATTTTTTTAATGAGTTACACTTCTGACAGAAGTTTAAAAGTATTGAATAAAATGACAAGAGTATTTCAAAATTTTTCGAAAGTGTGTTTTAAAGAGATTTGAATCTAGACGATACGTGCAATACTGATGGGACCTTAACAGGACCCTATAATAGAAAATTCAGGATAATTCGGGATAATACACATTACCTTAGACCAGTGATTTCCAAACTTGTTATCTCGGCTTGATCCTGATGGGGTCCCGACGGATTGTTTAAAGACCCATTATTTGAAAAGAATATTTAGATATTTGTTTGGTGAAGCTCTTATTTACGTAAAATCATACAATATAGAGTAATGATTGATGGAACGATGAATACCCAAAACTTGTATGAATTTAAAAGTGATGCCTGAACAAAAGCGCCCAAAACTAAAAGCAATTAATAATTGCTTACGTTGGATGGTAATTGCTAAAGAAATAAATTGAGATTATCAAGAGAAAATGAATTAGTCGGACGGCGCAGAATAGGTGTGTGTGTGTGGATATCTAGAAAAGAGATCACAACGGCCAAGAGACAGATCTGAAAATGTTGGAAACCACTGTCTTCGATAGATCTCAAAAATCTGGTCCTGAAGTTTGTTGAGCCACATAACTTTAATAATAAGCACTTTATGAGAAACATAAACTGAAAATAAGTTGAACTTCTCAATCAAATCTATCTGGATATGTTTTTCAACAACTTTGTTTTCATTTAATATTTAAAGAGTTAAAAGAATCGCCCTTGGTCTTAAGAAATATTCAGAGAAAGTAACGGAAATTAATAGAAGCATAACGTATAACGAGAAATTCTACTTATTGTAGTAAACTATGATGACACGGATTTCAATCGCATTAATTATGAATATTTGACTGATAATTTGATTTCCGGTAAACTCCCACCCTATCTTAGGTGTGATAGGGGACACCGATGGACTTGAAAAGCCAAACGTTCGTCGGATGGGACGTTAAGCCCCTTGTTGAGAAGAGCCATCCCTCTGCACGCTAAAGAACACGATGGATGAATTAACAGCTTTTCTAATTTCTCCCCTCCCCCAACCTGCTCTTGGCCCTAGCCACCTTAGCTCATTGTGTGAAAAAAAAAAAGTACTTCTCAGAGGTAATAAGAACCTAACTAATAATTTGGATAAAAAAAACTTGTGATTGTAAGTTTTACGGGGGTGTTTCAAAGGGGTAAAATAAACTGATGTCACAGCATGTAGCCTTTTGATATCTCTCAGAAAGGAGGTGAAGGGCGGGAGAGAATTCGGCGTAAATTTCGCCCCTGACTTGATCCCATTATAGCAATCTCAGTGGGTTTCGTCCCGCAAAGTTCTTAAGATCGCATCCGCTGTGAACATCCTAGTTCGGCAGAAATGCAATAATTCACGATATGATTCACTTAGTCTACAATAACCCGTCTCCCAGCAAAAGAGAAACATCAAGGTTATAGTGGTGCTATTTATTTTTAGTAGGAAAATGTTTACATCAGTGGTTCTCAACCTTTTATGCTTCACGTACCCCCTGGAAATGTGTATGTAACTGGCGTACCCCTTGTATAGATAGATAAAACTATAGTTAAAGTATAACAATGGGAATAAAATAAAACATATATAGCAGTGATTCTCAACCTTTTATGCTTCACGTACCCCCTGGAAATGTGTATGTAACTGGCGTACCCCTTGTACAGATAGATAAAACTATAGTTATAGTATAACAATGGGAATAAAATAAAACATATATAGCAGTGATTCTCAACCTTTTATGCTTCACGTACCCCCTGGAAATGTGTATGTAACTGGCGTGCCCCTTGTATAGATAGATAAAACTATAGTTATAGAATAACAATGGGAATAAAATGAAACATATATATCAGTGATTCTCAACCTTTTATACTTCACGTACCCCCTGGAAATGTGTATGTAACTGGCGTACCCCTTGTATAGATAGATAAAACTATAGTTATAGAATAACAATGGGAATAAAATAAAACATATATATCAGTGGTTCTCAAACTTTTATGCTTCACGTACCCCCTGGAAATGTGTATGTAACTGGCGTACCCCTTGTATAGATAGATAAAACTATAGTTATAGTATAGCAATGGAAATAAAATAAAACATATATATCAGTGGTTCTCAACCTTTTATGCTTCACGTACCCCCTGGAAATGTGTATGTAACTGGCGTACCCCTTGTATAGATAGATAAAACTATAGTTATAGTATAACAATGGCAATAAAATAAAACATATATATCAGTGGTTCTCAACCTTTTATGCTTCACGTACCCCCTGGAAATGTGTATGTAACTGGCGTACCCCTTGTATAGATAGATAAAACTATAGTTATAGTATAACAATGGGAATAAATAAAACATATATATCGGTGGTTCTCAACCTTTTATGCTTCACGTACCCCCTGGAAATGTGTATGTAACTGGCGTACCCCTTGTATAGATAGATAAAACTATAGTTATAGTATAACAATGAGAATAAAATAAAACATATATATCAGTGGTTCTCAACATTTTATGCTTCACATACCCCATAGAAATGTGTATGCAACTGGCGTACCCCTTGTATAGATAGATAAAACTATTGTTATAGTATAACAATGAGAATAAAATATAACATATATATCAGTGGTTCTCAACCTTTTATGCTTCACGTATCCCCTGGAAATGTGTATGTAACTGGCGTACCCCTTGTATAGATAGATAAAACTGTAGTTACAGAACAACAATGGGAATAAAATAAAACATATTTAAATATCCACATTTTTTGCACAAATTTTGTACTTAAAGTGGTTTCCAGTTTTGCCAACTTCCCTTGATTTTGCGAAGATTTCTCGATTTTGTAAACTCTCCTTAATTTCACAAAAACAATCCCAATTTTCACAAATCGCCCTTATTTCACCAAGTGCATTCGAATTTTGCCAACTGCCCTAAGTTTTTCCAACTCTCCTAGATTTTGCCAACACGCCATAATTTTACAGAAAAAAATCCAAATTCTCACATCTCGCCTGAATTTTCCAACTTTCCACGATTTTGCCAAGTCACTCAGAATTTTGCGGACTGTCCCTAGATTTTGCCAACTCCCTACGTTTTCCCAACTCGCCATAATTTTACAGAAAAAAAATCTTATTTTTACATCTCACCGGAATTTTGCCAACTCCTCACGATTTTGCCAAGTCGCTCCGAATTTTGCCAACTCACCTGTATTTTACTAAGTGGCTTCGAATTTCGTCAACTGCTCTAAATTTTGCCGTCTCCCCATTTTCCACACTGCCTTAGATTTTCCAAGTTGCCTCGATTTTGACAACTCCCCTTAATTTTCCAAAAAAAAAATTACAAATTTTCACAACTCACCTAAATTTTACGACGTCGCTTCGAATTTTGCCAACTTCGAATTACTTTGGGGGGGAGGCTCCCCCATCCCCCCATAGCTACGCCCCTGATCCTTCCTTTGGGGATATATTAAAGATGCTATCTACCAAACTCCAGTAATGGATTTGAGGGGTAGGGTTGTATTATCTCTGAGCGGCACTTTTTTTTGCACACAATGGGCTAAATGGCCAGGTCACAAAGACCCCGAGGGCTCAGAGAAGGTTTGGGGGGCAGGCGAGTGGACCCACTAGACAGCAGTTAATATATATGGTAGCCTACAGGGTATGTCTCTCCCGCACATGGGACCATGGCTTAACGTCCCATCTGACGCACGGCGGTCTTTCCAAGCTCATTGGTGTCCCCTACTGATCGAGGACAGGACGGGGAGTTTTGGGACGTTAAGTAGTGGTCCCGTGTGGGAGAGAGCCATACCCTGTGCACGTTAAAGAACAAGCTGGATGGCCTTGACGGGAAGCTACCATCTGTCTCCCAACAGCTGTTCCAGTGGGTACCCAACCTTCTCTGAGCCCTCGAGTCCTTGTGACCTGGCCATTTAGCCCATGGTGTGCAAAAAAAGTGCCACTCAGAGATAAAACAACCCAAAACCCAGCAAGTTATTAAATTTTTTTTATCTCTTATTCATAAAGTACTTTGTGGAATATCAATTTTTTTATTTTCCCAATTTATATTTACACTGTTTTAAAAAAAAAAAATCTTTTTTTTTTAGCGTACGACGACATCGGCAGACTTTATGCATAGAGGTAAATCGATTTTTTCTGGGTGTATTGTTCAGCTCCCGATTAAAGAGCTCGGCTCTCACTCAAAAATTGTGAAAGTTATCAAGGCCAACATGGGAAAGAAACATTTGAGAAACTTCTGGCCGCATTAAATACCTCCGATGGTACAGTCGCTCAAAAAAATATCCGAACACTATGGTTGATTACAGAATTCAGAAAAAATATCTGGCAACGATTTTTTTTAGGAATTAGAGATCTGGCAACCTTCGTGTCACGTGATTACAGAATTCAGGAAAAATATCTGGAGCGTGTACAGCGACTGTACACGCTCCAGTTACCGTTCACAGAAAACTGGAGCGTGTGCAGTTACTGTACACGCTCCAGTTTGCTGTGAACGGTAACTGCACACGCTCAATATTTCCGTGAGTGAGCCCACACGATCTAGTATCAAAATAATATGACCACCTACAGTCGCTCAAAAAAGTATCCGAACACTATGGTTGATTACAGAATTCAGAAAAAATATCTGGCAACAATTTTTTTAGAAATTAGTGATCTGGCAACCTTCGTGTCACGTGATTACAGAATTCAGGAAAAACATCTGGAGCGTGTACAGCAACTGTACTAACTACTACACTAATTCCAGTTTGCTGTGAAAGGTAACAGTTCACAGCAAACTGGAGCGTGTACAGTTGCTGTACACGCTCCAGATATTCTTCCTGAATTCTGTAATCACGTGACGCGAAGGTTGCCAGATCACTAATTAAAAAAAATCGTTGCCAGATATTTTTTTCTGAATTCTGTAATCAACCATAGTGTTCGGATATTTTTTTGAGCGACCGTACATGTTCCTTTTTGAAATAAATTGGTATATGTGATAATTGAACTATTTACGCTTATTGTCTACACAGGGCATTGGGTGGGTGTGTGTGTGGGGGGGGGGGGGAAATAATTTAGAGTGTTTAATGTAATGAGTAAAGTTCTGGCCTATGGCACTCTGAAAAATCCTCATCCGGCCTGCCAATGAGAAAAGGTTGCCCATCCCTGGGTTAGACTCACACTGGAGAGATGTAAAATGTCACTTTCTCGAGATTACACATGTGGTGGGTGCATTGTTGCGGCTATGTGCTCGCTAATTTATTTAAACCCTTTTACATATTTTTTGGGGGGTGGGAGAGGGGGAAAATGAAGGAGATTACATTCTTTTCGTGAATATTTTTTATCAAATCCTGTTATTTGCTTTGCAGCTATTTGTGGCCAAGTTATTTTTCAGTCTAATTATTTATAGTTCAAAAGGTTATGTCAATAACCCCCAGTCCTATCCCGACAAAAAAAATACATGTTTATTAATGGTACATGCTAGTATGTAATAAAATGTCTGGAGAACTATCTGAACAAACACAGCAGACTCTTTCTTCCACCTATCAGAAGTCAACCCACATTTTAAATTGCTTACAGCATTGTTTAAAACAATGTTGAATTCAGGCATGTGTTCAGACTTAAGAGTGCTTCCCCTTCCTTCTCCTGGGATCCTGAGATTTTCATTAGGTAATAACAATATTAATATGATTATTAATATTTCGTGAACCCCTCCAGGTACTATTTCCCTCCCCCATTGATGGGAGCATCTGCATTCAACACTGCGTTAAGGGGTTATTTAAAAAAACAACCCTATCTTATGTAAATCAATGTTAACTTCTCTGTTCCAGTTCACGGAGCTGTTTCAGCTCCAGGCTGTTTTACATCACAATCCTTCAAAGCATTTTCTCTCAGCAAAACATGAATGCCATTTCTTTCATCTCTGTCTCCTGCTGGTTAATTAAGCCAGATACCACCGAATGTCAAATGATAGCCTTGACGGGCATGGGCATTTCGCAGTATGCAAATTTTTCCCAGCCCGTAGAGCAATCGTCTCAAGGATTGGGACAGACAGCGGCTAATTAACGAAGTCTGGGACTTAATTAGCATACTGATAGACACTCTGCTGCAAAAAAAAATCTTGGTGCCTTCATGTAATGGCAAAGGGTCAAAGTTCACGCTCCGTAAATTATGAAATCAGGTTTGCAAGCGGAGGAAATATGTCAGTGTAAAATACTGTGGACGAACAGTTAGAGTTGTTCGATTTGCGGAATGAAGGAACCAGGATTCGAACAATGGGACCTACCTTGATGCTGTTATTGACGTCACACTGTCACATTTTCAGACCTCGATATGAACATCTACTATGCTCCCGCTGTTTATTATTTTTAAAAATCGAGATATGGTCTGGTTCTATTAGTAGTGTTACCAGACACCAGCGTTCCCAAAGAAGGACAAAAAATGAGTCAAAGGAGGACACGTTTTCAATTTGTCGAATAATAAAAGTGTTTATTTCAAGTACCAACTAACCGACTAAGAGTTGAATCAGAAAAAAGCATAATATTTATTCAGCAAGATTTTTATTCATACTTGATAAGCAGTCGAGCTATTTGGTCTTAACTGGCATAGTGGTTAGCTGTAACTTTTGTCCTTTGCATGAGAAGGCTTGTACAAACTAGGAATAACTTCTAGGATCCTTTATATTGCAAAAAAAAAACAGCGTGCATTTTTCCATCTGGTACATAATTTGTTGATATTGAGTATTACAGAAAATAGTAACTTTCATAACATTAACAGAGTGACTTTAGCTTCAGGAGTTTGATGTAAATTATTTCACAGCTAACAGTAAATTATATTAAAGTCACGGGTAGGAGAATTTAAAGAAAAGGTTAGTTTAAAATTCGTTCTTGGGTTTATACGAAAACAGACATTTTCGTGTTTTTCCAAATTGCCGGGAGGACCTAATTTTTGAGATAACAAGTAGGGCGTATGGTAACCATACTGTCTATAGGAATATGAGGCCACGTTTGTAAAACATGAAAAGTCTAATGTAATTGATATTTTTTGGGGAGAGTACATACCGCCACAATTTGCAACAGCAATGCGAGATGATCCTCTTTTAAAGTTCATTTTATGAACCTACCTAAAGGTTCTTAGAATGTTCTCATAATGCATTTTAAAGAAGCAATATCATAATATTTAAAGTCGCAAATTGCGTCGGTATACGCCCTGCTTTAAGTGTCAAGAGAACAGTAATTGATATTGCTAGATATTTCTTGTATTTATACTTTTAGGAGTTCACCACCAAGACAAAAGTAGGCAAACACTAATTAGTGCACTTGAAATCACAGAGCGAATAGAAAGGAAATTAGTTATTACTTAATTTCACGAATAGGTGAAATTATAAATAAAACTGCATTGATACCAGGCTCCTGATATGTCTCCACATCAAGATTGCAACTCTTGCAACTGTTTTCAGAAATAGAGATTTCGGTTTCATCAAAAAAAGAACAATTGAAGGGCTTGCAGCAATAACGAGTCAGCTCCACTTTCTGCCAATTTTGAGTAAACAAAAAAAATACCATATAAGCCGTCCCATGGCCGAGTGGTTAGCACGCTTGGCTACTGATCTAAGGGACCTGGGTTCGAGCCCCGGGTAAGGCATGGTTGTATGTGTCGTTTTTCTGCTGAGGTTCCGCCATCCTCTCAGACCTTCTACTATGGCATATAAACTGACGGGCTCCTGTCAGACCTCTGTGGCAAGCAGCTGCTTGAGGGGGTATTTATTTTTTTTTTAAATGAAATTTTAATGTTGGTTAAAAATGAGTAACAATTGGAGCTGCCCCCTTTTTGCTGGAAGCCCCTCAATTAACAATCAAATGGGAAATATAGTTAAAAAGAAGTGATTTTTTTTTTTTGCCAATAAGAGCACTAACTATAAATAGTAAAATTTAAGGAGACTATTATCAGAAGTTGTCCTTGTGTGTTTGTATGTTGTTTGAGAAATCAGGACGTCTGATATAATTTCCGATGGGTTTGGAAAGGCCGCCGTCCGTCGGATGGGACCTTAAGCTGTGGCCCCGTGTGCGGGAGAGTCATACCCTGTGCACGTTAAAGAACACGCTGGATGGCCTTGACGGGAGGCTGCCATCTGTCTCCCAACAGCTGTTCCAGTGGGTCCCCGCCCCCAACCTTCTCTGAGCCCTCAGGGTCCTTCTGACCTGGCCATTTAGCCCATGGTGTGGAAAAAAAAGTGCCACTCAGAGTAAAACAACCCAACCCTCATATAATTTCTGATTTTTCTTCGTCTTTTGTATAGGGAAGTACATTTTTTAATATGAAAAAAAAGCGTGTAAGTGAAATTTCAAATTTATTTGGCAGTGGCATAGAAATAAATGAGGGTCAAAGAGATCGAAACACACTTAAAAAATCTTTCGTTTTAAATATAATTTTAATTTTTAATGAAAATTGATTAGAATGAAATTTTATACTACAATTTGAAATTGCAATTTAATTTTAAAAACGCAAATTTATACCGTAATTTCATTTTAGAAGCATTTTTTTTTGCATTGATATGCTAGTATAAATAATTATTTACATTATTACATTCAACTTTTATATTATTTACGATTTTCTAAATGCAATTACGAAATGTTTCATATAGTTGAGCTATACCCCAAAAAATATTATGAATTGCTAACTCTATTTTTATGTGATATGCATTTGTTTCAGCTGGAGTTATTTTCATAATTTACAGTTTATAGCGTTTCTACATTAAAACTATCACAAACATTTTCGAAATGCAGATCTAAATTTCAAAATCACCCTCGCTAAGTGATTGATACCGTTAGCGACACATTTCAAGCAGAACTTGAACTACTTTTGTGCAATTGGGTTGTTTTACCTCTGAGCGGCACTTTTTTGCACACAATGGGCTAAATGGCCAAGTCACATGGACCCCGAAGGCTCAGAGAAAGTTGGGGGAGGGGACCCACTGGAACAGCTGTTGGGATACAGATAGTAGCCTCCCGTCAAGGCCATCCAGCGTGTTTTTTAACGTGCACAAGGTATGGCTCTCCCGCACACGGGCCACGGCTTAACGTCCCATCCGACGGACGGCGGCCTTTCCAAGCCCATCGGTGTCCCCTACTGACCGTGGGCAGGGTGGGGAATTTTGCGGAGATAAATCTCAACGCTGACCCAGCTGGGACTCGAACCTGGGAACTACAGATTACGATCCTGGCGCGCTACCGACTGAGCCACCCCCGCCCCACTTTTGTGCAGTGTATTGAATGGTGTCAACCACGATACCTAATATTTATGCTAAATCAGCAAACTTAACAAAGGCAACCAGAGCCATCGTGTAAGCAATCGTTAACATTCTGATAAACAAAAAGAGAAATGTATTCTTAATGACGTAAAAATATTAACCTAATCATTTTAAAGCCAAGGTATTTCCATAACCAATAAGTATAAGAACGGTGTTCCAATTCCTTATAAAGGCCGGTTTTAGAAATTGCACTATACAAACTGAATTGAAGCAACACCTCCTATAACAGAAAGCCAGGGGACCAAATTTATGACGTCAGCTTAAATACTCCTACGATATAGATACTTCTTATATTTTTTATTTTAATATTATTACTGGTGGATCCTGTGTTAATATTTATACTAATGCATTTCTATAAATATATTTTATTTAGGAGAAATTTTATTTTTAGTAATTAACATTATTATATTTGATAATAAAAACGATTAATTTTCTTCCTAAATAAAATATATTTTTAGATAAACATTAGTATAAAATTAGCACAAGAGTTCGCCAGTAATAATATTAGAATAAAAAATATAAGAATTGTCTATATAATAGGACAACTTAGTGACGTCAAAAATTTGGTATATTGGCCTTCTGTTATAGGAGGTGTTGATTGAAGCCAGACAACGATGAAACGGGAGATCCGAGTCAGCTCAGTCGGTATGGTGCCAAGCTTATCTCAATGCTGGTACTGTATTCTGCTGTATTCTGCAGTTTCCAGGTTCGAGTTCCAATTGTGTCAGCATTGAAATTTACCTCTGCTAACCACACCTAGCCTTTGGTTAAAAAGAGGACAAGGATGGACTTGGAAAGGCCACCATCCGTCGGATGGGACGTTAAGCCGAGTTTTCGTGTGCAAAAGAGCTATTGCACGTTAAAGAACACACTCAGATAGCCTTGACGGGAGGCTTCCATCTGTCTCCTAACAGTTGCCCAGTGGATCCCCTTCTCCCAATTTTCTATGAGCCCTCGGTGTCCTTGTGACTTGACCTTTAGCCCGTTGTGTGTAAAAAAAGTGCAGCCCAGGAGTAAAACAACCTAATCAATAATCAAACGGACAAAAGCCATTTATTCTTCAACCCCGTAATAAAGAGCATTATAAAATGAAGAACATAAAACAACTGAAAATACGCATTCACTGCTACAACATATTTAGTCGTAAAATGTATTTTACCTTTTACAAAACCACGAAGTTTAACCAACAAAGCCATCGTTTTGCGAGCTCCATCATCCCAACCTCTCCAATTCAATCGAGAGAATGATCCCACCTGTCCTTTCGCACATGGCACAGAAAGGGATGCAGAAACTACTTGCAAAATTAGTTGAATCCACAGTTGTGGTCACGAGTTAATGATGCGGATCAGTCTCTGATCCGTAACCTACACAGATGGTACCGCACGCAATCACGCGCACCTCGCTCTAATGGCGGCCACCCATCATCAATCAGACGGACGATGGACGAGGTCACGAGGATGACTCATAGGTGCACCTGGAGGTCAAACCATTCACGCTTTGAGACCGAACTTTAATTTCACATTTCGCCACTGGATGACAATTTTCCTTATCAAATCGGGAATTTATACATATGTTGATCGACATCAAAGTCTAAGCTCCGTCCTCACACAGATATACTCACTTTATTCAATTATTTTTGAGCCTGTAAAATATATAACATGCATGAGCCCTTTATTGGGGAATTGACATTAGGGAAAAAATTCAGAATGCATATCTGCCACAATGTGTCGTAGCCTACGACTCGCAACACACTAGCACATTATTGAGGCAAGTTGTAGGTTGTTGGGTTGTTTTACCTCTGAGCGGCACTTTTTTTGCACACCATAGGCTAAATGGCCAGGTCACATGGACCCCGAAGGCTCAGAGAAGGTTGGGGGAGGGGACCCACTGGAACAGCTGTTGGGAGACAGATGGTAGCCTCCCGTCAAGGCCATCCAGCGTGTTCTTTAATGTGCACAGGGTATGGCTCTCCAACACACGGGGCCACGGCTTAACGTCCCATCCGACGGACGGCGGCCTTTCCAAGCTCATCGGTGTCCCCTACTGACCGTGGGCAGGGTGGGGAATTTTGCGGAGATAAATCAACGCTGACCCAGCTGGGACTCGAACCTGGGAACTACAGATTACGAGCCTGGCGCGCTACCGACTGAGCCACCCCCGCCACGCCCCGCAAGTTGTAGGTGGAATAGTAGTAAAGCTAAGTTCTATCTCGCACAATGTTCTTTAAAGTGGTCTCGATTATAATGGGATGAATACTCTACATTTCTTCTAAATAATGTAATTCTAAATAAGGAAATGTGTATTAGAAAGTTTTCTTAGATTGTCCCGATAATCTATATTAAATGACAAGAACTATCCCATCACACCCTCCACCTATTTCCCAATATTCGCCCCGATACCTTACCCTTGTTCCTTTACCTTAAGCGAACACTTCGGACAAACCTCAGACAAAAGACGAATGAAAAAGAATAGACTACTTAGTGAACCAAAAACTGTGAAATAAGCTTTTAGTCATTTAATCAATTTAGCAAGTCTCATCTGTGTGCGATGTACATTTCTGCAATGTACGACATGACGTTAAATTGCTAGTGCTTTTGGAACTTTTAAGAATCTATGGAGAATGCGAAATGTGGTAAAATAGCCGAATGTACAGTCGCTCAAAAAAATATCCGAACGCTATGGTTGACTACAGAATTCAGAAAAAATATCTGGCAACGATTTTTTTAGGAATTACTGATCTGGCAACCTTCGGTGACACGAAGGTTGCCAGATCACTAATTCCTAAAAAAATCGTTGCCAGATATTTTTTCTGAATTCTGTAGTCAACCATAGCGTTCGGATATTTTTTTGAGCCACTGTACCTAGAGAGTAACTTAGGTCATATCAGACCTGGACTAGGGGGAGGGGGTCTCAAGTGGCCCATGCCCCCCTTCCAGAATACTAATAATAGAGGCAACAAATTATTAAACTTATTTATATTTCATGCATTTTTTTCAATAAATTTCTCAAAGACTTGTAAAACGTAGGGAAAATGTGATACTGTATTGAAAATCCAGTCTCTTGCCACCCACACCCTCTTACATTCTTTTTTTTGATTCGATTGTTGCTTCTTGCCCATCACCCTCGATTTCTTTTATCTAGATCCGGGCCTGGGGCAATAATAACTCGATCCTCTCTAAAGTTTGCACGATAGTGAAATTTCGATCCTTTTTTAAGCAAGATAACAGGAAGCTTGATGATTCAGACGTCTGCATGTCATATTGGATTATAGTTTATATCAATAATAATGTGAATACGTCCAAGTCACACCCTGTCGGTTTTAGGTCATGTGCGCCCCCCCCCCCTTTCTCTTTCCAATTTCCATTTAATTTGAGGATGGAAATTTGATTTGTTAATGGAAATTTGATTCAATTTCCATTAACAAATTCTAAAAATCGGAAGATATTGGAAATACTGGGATAAAGAAATTTAGAAAGTGAAATGAGTGACTTTTTGGTGGAAAAAATATTATAATAATTTGTTTTATTTTAATATCAGAAGCTGTAATAAAAAATTTCTGCTTTCTAGTAATGTGCTCTCAAATAATGATCTATACTAATGGGGGTGGCTCAGTCGGTAGCGCGCCAGGCTCGTAATCTGTAGTTCCCAGGTTCGAGTCCCAGCTGGGTCAGCGTTGAGATTTATCTCCGCAAAATTTCCCCCCCCCCCCCCCCATGGTCAGTAGGGGCTTGAAATAGGCCGTCCGTCCGTCTGATGGGACGTTAATCCATGGTCCCGTGTTCGGGAGAGCCATACCCTGTGCACGTTAAAGAACACGCTGGATGGCCTTGACGGGAGGCTACCATCTGTCTCCCAACAGCTGTTCCAGTGCGTCCCCACCCCCAACCTTCTCTGAGCCTTCGGGGTCCTTGTGGCCTGGCCATTTAGCCCATGGTGTGCAAAAAAGTGCCGCTCAGAGGTAAAACAATCCAATCTATACTAATGAGAGAAATTTGGATTAAAAAAGCAGGTCAAAGCGCCCATGCTTCCTTTACCTTTCAGAATGCTAAAGGGTGTGGACTAATTGTGTGTAGATATGAATATAATTGTGTATATTTTCATTGCTGTCGATATATTTTGACAAATCGGAAGTATTATCCTTAATGTTATGAATGTATAATTTTTGTTTCTAGTGATCTGTGTATGAAAACATGCTGAGACCTTAGGTATTTACGTTAATTTAAATGATATTTATATTATTGCAATTTAGAGACTTTGCTCTCTTGAGATTAAGGGGGGAGGAAGAGGGAGAATTCAGACGTCTTACGTAGCATTAAAAATAAAAAGTGAACTTAATAAGAGTTGGGTTGTTTTACCTCTGAGCGGCACTTTTTTGCACACCATGGGCTAAATGGCCAGGCCACAAGGACCCCGAAGGCTCAGAGAAGGTTGGGAGAGGGGACCCACTGGAACAACTGTTGGGAGACAGATGGTAGCCTCCAGTCAAGGCCATCCAGCGTGTTCTTTAACGTGCACAGGGGTATGGCTCTCCCGCACACGGGACCACGGCTTAACGTCCCATCCGACGGACGGCGGTCTTTCCAAGCCCATCGGTGTCCCCTACTGACCGTGGGCAGGGCGGGGAATTTTTGCGGAGATAAATCTCAACGCTGACCCAGCTGAGACTCGAACCTGGGAACTACAGATTACGAGCCTGGCGCGCTACCGACTAAGCCACCCCCGACCCCAGATCACAAGGACCCGAAGGCTCAGAGAAGGTTGTGGGAGAGAACCCACTGGAACAGCTGTTGGGAGACAGATGGTAACCTCCCGTCAAGGCTATCCAGCGTGTTCTTTAACGTGCACATGGTATGACTCTCCAGCACACGGGGCCACGGCTTAACATTCCACCCGACGGACGGCCAACTGCCTAAAATCATCCGTCAAATGGAAAGACCGCCAGGCAGTTGGCCATCCGACGGACGGCCAACTGCCTGGCGGTCTTTCCAAGCCCATCGGTGTCCCCTACTGACAGTGGGAACTACCGACTGAGCTACCCCCAGCCCCTATGGAGAGAGCAACATGAGGCAATAGATGCCACTTGAATAATACAGAGAGGGAAAGACACTGACAGTGTTCTTTTGGAATGCGCTGGTCCTCTGAATTTACTCTAATGAAAGGTGTGGATTACAGAACATTTTTAAAAATCAAATAGTCGAAAAACAAAACGAAAATAAAAAAAAAACTTTTTATTGAAAACAGCGGTAAAAATGTTTTTTTTTTGGAATAATTTCCGAAAAGAAAACGTAAAAAAAAAGCTTTACATTTCTTTAAAGAATTTTTTGGCATACTTGATATTAAATAAAATAAATACTCCCTCAAGCAGCTGCTTGCCACAGGGTCTGACAGGAGCCTGTCAGTTTTATGCCATAGTAGAAGGTCTGTAAAGATGTCAGGACCTCAGCAGAAAAACGACACATACATCCATGCCTTAATCCGGGGCTCGAACCCAGGTCCCGTAGATCAGTAGCCAAGCGTACTAACCACTCGGACACGGGACAGATATTATTTAACATGAATTAATTTTCCGATAGATTTTTTTCAGGGGGAGGGTAATAACCCCCTCCCCATGTTAATGTTGTTCCCAAGACATCATTCGACAAAATGTTTGTCATTGAGCTTCTCAGGACTGACTACCAAAGGCTTCACCTTCCTCTCATGGTAGCCAACTCTCTGGATCTCAGCCCATCGAACATGTGTAGGATGTGGGAAGAACAATCCGATGGGCTGATGCAGTGGTCACTGTTACTGATCAGCTGGGTGGATTTACAGTCAGTCTGGATGAACATCTCACCAGAAGTCTGTAATAACATAGGAAGATTCGTGTCACAGTCGTTATTTTCAGGCAATTATTGGAGCCCGAGAAGTTCCCACACGGTATTAGGTGATCATAAGTCAATGGCCACTGGGTGTGCCATTCAAAAATGGCACACTCATTCAAAAAAGCTTGGCATTCAAAAATATTCAAAACAGGATTACCTTTGATCGAAATTTATATGAACCACGAGCTTTCCCCCCCCTCCTCCCCCAATTTCGTTAAAAGATTAATTTATCCCAATGTTCACTAAATTATGCTTAAAGGAAGAAAGATGGCCCATCCAGGTGGCATATAGAGTCCATTTTGCCGATTGTTTTAAAGAAGGGATGGGGAGGGAGTGAGGGGGGGGGGGGGGGGGGCAAAGGGTGGTTGAAGGGGATGTCCATAATAAAGTGGTCATGCATGGGCGTCGGCAGGAATTTTTTTTCGGGGGGGGCGAAAATAAATAAATGTTTCAAGATAGAAATATTTGAATCGAGCGCATCGTTAATGAGAGAAGTTGCGAATACATTAATCATGCAAAACAAAAAAACGGAAAATGTATTATTGGAAATAGGTGTAAATTGTTTTTTCATATGAATGAATAAAAATATGGGATATACTACCGAAAGCAAAAGTAAATGTAAAAATTCAAGAATACATTTCATTAAGGAAAAAACATTAATTTTTCGTGCAACTGTTTTAACACAAGAAAGATTGTCGATTCATTTTCTTTCGAAGGGAGATGAGGCCTTTTGTCCCCTTCCCCGGTTGAAGCCGAGGGAATCTATGAATGTTCACGCAAGGGAATTAACAGAGACCATCCCATTAACGGGTTATATTCACGGAAGACGTAAATATCAGTCAATATCATGTGAAAAGAAACTATTGCCGATGGTGCGGGAATCGAACCTGCAACTCTCCCGATATGCCAGAGCGCTCTACCGTTAAGAAACCCATTGCAAGATAGTTTGCTTCCACGATGTGTGACCTATAAATCTTTCAGTGAATATAGCGGACCTTGCGCTCCTTATACTCAGGAGAGACAATTTATTTTCCAATTGTTGGTAATGATTCAGATATTAATGAGGAAGTCACTTACGCTTAAGATTATTTATGAAAAATCCTTTCAAAGTAAATGCACAGATTATCTGTAGATAACAGAATTCAATAAATATCAATTCATATGAAATCAATGAAAAAAATTATTGCCGAAGGGGACGACTGGAGAGTTGAGGGTTCGATTCAGGGGCGTAGCTAGGGGGATGGGGGGAGGCTCCCCCCCAAAGTAACTCGGAATTGGCAAAATTCGAAGCGACTTCGTAAAATCTAGGTGAGTTGGCAAAATCTTGGGGAGTTGACAGAATTCGGAGTGACTTGACAAAATCGTGGAGAGTTAGAAAGTTCAGGTGAGATGTAAAAATCGCAATCTTTTTTCTGTAAAATTATGGCGTATTGGCAAAATCGAAGCAACTTCGCAACACCTGGGAAAGTTGACAAATCTTGGGGGAGTTGGCAAAATTCAGAGTGACTTTGCAAAAATCTGGTGAAATGTAAAAATTGAGATTTTTTTCTGTAAAATTGCGGCGAGTTGGCAAAACCTAAGGCAGTTGGCAAAATTCGAATCCACTTGGTAAAATACGGGTGAGTTATGAAAATTGGGATTGTTTTTGTGAAATTAAGGAGAGTTGACAAAATAGAGAAAACTTGGCAAAATTTTGGGGAGTTTCAAAAATTTGAAGTGACTTGGCAAATTCAGGAGAGATGTAAAAATTGGGGATTGTTTTACGAAATTAAGGAGAGGTGCTAAAATCGAGGCAACTTGGCAAAATCTAAGGAATTTGGCAAAACTGGAAACCACTTGGTAAAGTACAGGTGAGTTGTAAAAATTGGGATTGGTTTTGTGAAATTAAGAAGAGTTGGAAAAACCGAGAACTCTTGACAAAATCTAGGGGAGTTCGCAAAATTTGAAGCCACGATAAAATATAGGCGAATTGTGAAAATTGGGATTGGTTTTGTGAAATTAAGGAGAGTTGGACAAATCGAGGAAACTTAACAAAATTTAGGGCAGTTGGCAAAATTCGAATTTCTGTGAAATTATTGCTAGTTGGCAAAATTGGAAGTCAAATGGCAAAATGCAGGAGAGTTGTATACGAATGTGACAGAGACATTATTTTCTCAGTTGGCAAAATTTGATTTTCGAGTTGGAAAATTTCTATTTATCCTTCCTCCCCCCGCAAACATATTCCTTCGCTACGCCTCTGGTTCGATTCCCGCTCAGTCAGCAATAATTTTTTTACACTTGAGTATTTATTGAATTCTATATCTACAAGTAATCTGTGCATTTACTATGAATTAAATATTAGTCTTCGAATTTCTGGCAAAAATAAAAGTCGAATCTTACGAACCCTAAACACATTATACAGATTTCTTGCACGGGTATAAATTATAATACTACGAAAATACCTTAATATCAAATATTCCTTAACATATAACGAAATTAAGAATGCATGTTAACAATGGAAAGAAAAAAATAAGTTGCTGCATTGTAGTAAGCACTATATTAAAAACACATTTTGTTGTAAAGTGTTCAGGTTGGAACTCATATCATCTTCGAGTGTGACCCTGGATTAGGGGCGGGGGTGGCTCAGTTGGTAGCGAACCAGGCTCGTAATCTGCAGTTCCCAGGTACGAGTCCCAGCTGGGTCAGCATTGATATTTATCTCCGCAAAATTCCCCGCCCTGCCCACTGTCAGTAGGGGACACCGATGGGCTTGGAATGGCCGCCGTCCGTCGGACGGAACGTTAAGCCGTGGCTCCGTGTACGGGAGTGCCATACCCTATGCACGATAAAGAACACGCTGGATGGCCTTGACGGGAGGCTACCACCTGTCTCCCAACAGCTGTTCCAGTGGGTCTCCTCCCCCAACCTTCTCTGAGCCTTCGGGGTCCATGTGACCTGGCCATTTAGCCCATGGTGTGCAAAAAAGTGTCGCTCAGAGGTAAAACAACCCAAGCCTGGATTAGAAGAAGTCATCAACTACCTGTAATGAGCATCTTGTGTATAGGTAGAAATTGCACAGGCATGTTGATCAAATGCACAACACCAAAGTAGCAAAAAGAGTTATGAGCAGTTATGTCTTTGGAAAAAGAAGCAGACCTGTTTATTTTCTACTTTTTAGGGCGCATATAGGAAGATAGATCGTTTTTTAATTTTTTTTAATACTTTTGTATTTTAATTAGCTTTTTTTTGTTTTTCGCCCCATGCCATTGAAAGTTCAAAGAATTTTTATAAGACACATAAAATGCACTACAGCGAACAATAAAAGGGGATTTTTTATTCTAATGTTTGAACAGCGTGTCTTATTTAGATAAATATTCAAGTGTCAGCGAGCTCCTTTTCACACATCGTATCCTATAAATCAAGTGTAAATGCATTCATGTTTGCGATGTGTGTGCGCGTGGGCTGCAGCATGCAGTGTGGGTTTCTATTTATGCCTTCCTAATCCATAAACGCGTTTATCTCCCATTTGCGGCATTGCGTCGTACGATTTATTCAGACAGAAGATTGCATTCTGTTTCGTAACCTGTTGACATCAGTGAGACGAGTTGAAACTTGACCTACATTTACATTTACTGTCGACAGATAAGAGCTCAAATCTTCGCCTCTATATTTTTTGCTGATGTCTTAAAAGTAGACAAAAGCCCTTATTTATTCGCCAGAATTGAAAGATAATACAGACTGATGCAGGTGTAATAATAAGATTTTGAGTTTTGATGTCTTGGCGGGAAACTGTGATCTTTTAGCAAAAATCGAAAATATCTGAGTTGCTTTTGGTTATTTTAGTTTTTTTCTTATTCAAGACTAAACCAAAAACTACAGGAAATTAAACTACATACCCAATTTTTCTATATTTAGCAAACACTGCACAAAATTTGATACTCCACGTTAGGGATTCTCAAAGTGGGTTACGCGGTAAAATTTTTTGAGGTACGCCGTGAGAACTCAAAAGTCGCTAGATCTAGTAACAAAGTAAAAATAACCATTGTTATACTATAACTACAGTTTTATCTATCTATACAAGGGGTATGCCAGTTACATACACATTTCCAGGGGGTACGTGAAGCATAAAAGGATGAGAACCACTGCTCTACGTTACAAGTAATATACAATTATCGTCGCCATGCTAGTAATAGTTGTAGCCAGATTCAAATATACAAATTCAGCAAAAAGAATTATTCGTATTCATTTATTCAAAAACTGTTTTAAAAAAAGCAATATTTAACTGTTTTAAACGAAGAATCAGAAACAAGATTTAAAAGCAAGTTTTTCATTCATAGCATAATGTTCGAATTTACGTAAGCAGGCACAGTTTTTTTACAAGAACATAAAATATATATTTCTAAACGTCTGCTAAATATGCCAGACTCATAGGGAAACATCACAATATCAAAATATTACACAACACTTCTCGAAATTAAGAAAATATGTGAATAGTAGAGAAGAAAAAAAACTTTTGCTGTATTATAGCAATATTTTTTCACTATTCACACTAATGAATGCAGAGTGACTCATGAATCTTCAGTGACTTGCAGAATGAACTCAGCAATGAGATAGCATTTCTTGATACAGCTACTCATTCATTATACATCTATTAGTCACTCCTCTATATCTCTGTCCTATTGATACCACAGAGGTATTGTGAAGATAATGCAAGTAGAGGTTTCAACGTTCCGCTTTTAAAATTATAAGCAGATTAAAAAGGTGAAATAAAATGCAAAAAAAAAGGTAAAATTTTCTTTCGTTATCGGGTTATAAGGTTAAAAAGGTTAAAAAAAATTTGAATCTGGCTGCAAGTCTCATCGATCATTTTCGTAATCTTTAACTTTGATGCAACTGCTGAAATAACAGTGGCAAATTGTTCATAACCTCGATAGCAGATTTTTAAGCGAAATTATAAAGGCATTTCTTCCTAAAATATAACTGATAGATTAATAAATATTAATTAGTAGGTCAATATTATACACTTACTAAAATTGAACTTAAGGTTATATTGGGTATCAGTCCGAATCAGTGACAGCCAGGAGGGTGGTATCTTGGCATCAAGGGAAGCTGCCCCACTCACTTCCCCGCCCCCCCCCCCCCCCCCCCCCCCCGCCCCAACACCACCACCATGAAAACTAATTAAATTTCTCATTGGCATTCATTCATAATGTGTAACTACTGAGTGTGACTGTGAAGTTTTAATTATGTTCTCCCAAACTCTTCTCAAATTTTCCTGGATCTTCAGAAGCACCGGATATTTCCCTTTATTGTGATGTTTTGAATGGGCTTCATTCAACACGGTTTCACTCACTGACACAATTTCAGAAGAAATTCAACTGAATTGTACAATCCTCAACTTTTATGAATATTAGAGCAAATACTCTCTTTTTGTGCAAGGAGAGACTGTTGTTTTGACTTTAATACTATAAACATATTTAATCGTCTCATTGCTAATCTTTACACTACGTTAATGCATTACTATACCACAGTATATCAAAAACTCCTTATCATATCATATTGAAAACTTCTTATTTCCTTAAATGGCATAGCGTATTTAAAAACTCCATATATTGAGCCGTCCCGTGGCCGAGTGGTTAGCGCGCTTGGCTACTGATCTACGGGACCTGGGTTCGAGCCCCGGGTAAGGCATGGCTGTTTGTGTCATTTTTCTGCTGAGGTCCTGCCATCCTCTCAGACCTTCTACTATGGCATATAAACTGACAGGCTCCTGTCGGACCTCTGTGGCAAGCAGCTGCTTGAGGGGGTATTTATTTATTATTATTTATATTTCCTTAAATGTATCAATGTTCCGGGAACACTGATTAAAGAAAAAAATATTGGATAGTAACGAAAGAAAATTAATTACTCTGGTGACAGTTCACTCACCGATGATGGGAACTTGTCAAAACAATACGCCTTAAAAACGGACCTGAGAGCGAAACGATCATCAGAAGAAAAACAAACTTAAACAGAAAAAAAAACACTATGGCTTTCCCGGATTCGAACAAGGTTCTTTTTATGTAGTAGTCAAACCACCGGATGAATGCAAAATGTATGAAAGACCATGTACAAAATGCATGTGTTGAAAAGATCTGTGAGGATGGCGAGACCTCACCAGAAAGACCTCATGTGTCAGAAGAAAATGTCCATGCTTTAATTAGGGATTCGAACCCAGTACCCTTTGCTAAGCACGTCAACTACTTGGCCATTTGAAGTATAACAACAATAATATGTATATAATTCAGTAATAAATAATACAATACCAGTAATATATAATAATAGTAGGTTTTAAAGAAAAAAAACTTACTATTTAGACTTGGCTGCATCAAGATCTGACCGGAGTCGACTTCATCTCCTCGTGACGTCAGCACGTCCATGGCACAATCTTCCGCATCATCAGCGCAACAGGTGGGTCTGCCGAAACTCACGTGTCCGCAGGAATCCGTCGGACTCCTATCGATTACCTTTGTGATCGGTGAGAACATGTCCTCCCGTTCCTTATCTGCAGAGTCCTCCTTGAAGCGCGAAAGCCGCAGGAGATTGTCGTAAACAGAGCGGATGTCTGGGTCCCCTTCCCCCACGGGCTGCCAGAACCACCTGCCCTGCAAAGGCTTCTCTTTTGAAAAGTCAAAATTCCACTTGCAGCGCGCGCTCTCGTCGGCATTAGCCAGCTGGCGCCGCAGGAAGTTGTCAGTGCTGTGGTGATCGACGGGACCGAACAGGTTCCGACGCACTCCCATCCTTTTGATGTTTTCGTTGACTTCAGTGCTCTTTCTCGATGCTCGCTTGCGATGCCGAAGAAAGTAATGATGGCGTGGATAGGGCGCCAACAGACGACTGACGGTGGCAGTAGTTGATGCAGGCTCACTACCTACGCTCATCCCAAACCGTGCATGCTCAAACTCGAAAAGTGCGTTGAGGATTCTTCGTTGCGCCGAGCTCTTGGTGTTTTTACTTCCCGCCGCACAAAATCAGACGCGGCTCGCTTCGCTGGATGATAATTGACCGTGATAATTCTTTCTCCGAATCACGGAGAAACAAATGTCCCTGCAAACCCTGGCTGATGATAAATCACCTCTTCTTCGAAGAAACACGTCTCTCATCAAATATGACTCAGTTTTGCACTTCGGAGTTTTTTTTCCCCCAACGCGATTGTATCGTAACCACAGCTTCTGGGAAGGATCCGCTACTTGGAGAAAGACGTTCCCGAACGCGCGAGTTACGGTTTCGCGAAGTCGATACTTGGCCACTTCCGGCGATGCTCTACGCGCGCTTTTCGTGAAACGGGGGTGCTATTAAGATATGTGATGCAACACGCTCGAGGAACGTCACCTTCATCACTCGTTGCCATGGCAGCAAGTCGACGATCTTGACCAATGGAAGCGAGTGGCGCGCTATCAACAAGTGGCTCAGTGGTTGCTCGCTTTTGGCGCCAAAATACGTCTACGCTAGTGGACACGTGCCACGCGCAGCTGGCATCGGGAAGCGCGCGCAAGTTGCGTCAAGGGCAAGAAGGGTAAAAAAACAAAACAGGACTCCCACTTCCTAGTCGTCAGCGAAGGGCAGCCAACAGCAACAGAATGGCCTGGATAGCTCAAACGAGGGACGATATATCTGGATGCTGAGATAAATTCTTTCGTATAATGAACACAAATATCGCAGATGATTAACTGGATGATTAGGAAGATCATCGGGGCGCTGTGGAGATGATGGGGAGACAGTGATGGGATGAACTTGGAGGGAAGATGGACGATCGACGATGTCTAAGATGAGCAGAAAGGAACTTTCCCCTCGTTCGAAGCGTGCGTAAACGATTCACTTGTTGATTTTCTTCTGGTATTTGAGAGAGAAAGAAGAAAAGCGCGCTGAAGTCTCGCATCGGTGGCGGGAGGGTGGGGGAGGGGGAATCATCAAATGACAACTGGCGTTCCACTGATTATTTAGGTCACCCATTCAGCTGCTGTCGTTCGTCAATACTTTGAAAAAGGGTAACGGCCACACAGAGAGCGGTTTAGCGTTATTAACGTTATAAAATGTTCTGGCATCTTAAAATCATTCGGTTTCCAGTTCCAATTTCGGTTGTTTTACCTCTGAGTGCCATTTTTTTTTTCCACACTGTGGGCTAAATGGTCAGCTTACAAAGACTCCAAGGGCAGGGAGAAGGATTCGAGGAAGAGGAACAACTGGACGGCTATTAGTAGATAGATGGAAGCCTCCTGTCAAAGTCATCCACATGATATTCTACGTGCACGAGTTGTGGGTCTGTCCTGCGCACTGGTCCGCGGCTTAACGCCCCATACAAACGACAGCGGCCTTTCCAAGCATAACGATGTCTTTTTCTAATCAAGTGCAGAATTGAGGTTAGTGGAGAACAGTCTCAACGCAGGATTCGATTGATTTACCTCTGATCGGCACTATTTTGCATTCTAGGGGCTAAATAGCCAGGTCACAAGAACCCCGAGGGCTCAGAGAAAGTAGAGGGAAGGGGACCCACTGGATAAATGTTAGGACACAGGTGTTAGCCACCCATCAAAACTATCCACCGTATTCTTTAACGTGCACGGACTTACGTGACGGTCAGACCTCTGTGGCAAGCACATGCTTGAGGGGGTATTTATTTTATTTTTTTATTGACCGAGAACAGGACGGGGAGTTTTGTGCAGTAAATCTCAATGCTGACCCATGTGGGGCTCGAATACCTTGGAACTGCAGATTACGAGCCTGGCGTGCTACTGACTGAGAACTACCCCCGCCCCCCGCCCTTCAACACAGGCACAGTTACGACTAGAACTGCAGATGGCGAACCTAGTACTTTTCCAACTGAGTCAATGCAAACAACAGAGATGGTCTGACAAAATGGGGCGGGGGATGGCTCAGTCGGTAGCGCGCCAGGCTCGTAATATCTATAGTTCCCAGGTTCGAATCCCAGCTGGGTCAGCGTTGAGATTTATATCCACAAAATTCCCCGCCCTGTCCACTGTCAGTAGGGGACACCGCTAGGATTGGAATGACCGCCGTCCGTCGGATGGGACGTTAAGCCGTGGCTCCGTGTGCGGGAGAGACATACCCTGTGCACGTTAAAGAATACACTGGATGCCCTTGACCGGAGGCTACCATCTGTCTCCCAACAGCTGTTCCAATGAGTTCCCTCCACCAAACTTCTCTGAGCCTTCGGGGTCCATGTCACCTGGCCATTTAGCCCATGGTGTGCAAAAAAGTTACTCAGAGGTAAAACAACCCAACTGGTCTGACAAAAAAAACGGTGTGTAGTAACTGCACGTATTCTAGTTTGCTATGAGGACTGCTTGCGTTGTTAGTAGCAGTTTTGTTTTAAAACATCTAAGAATTTGGAATGTCTTACAGCGGTAAGCCGCCTTCTATGCGGCCTTTCAGCTGTGAAACAAAAGTCGAGAACTAACAGGTTGGGTTACCTCTGAGCGGCACTTTTTTTGCACACCATGGGCTACATGGCCAGGTCACAAGGACTCCGAGGCTCAGAGAAGGGGACCCACTGGAACAGCTGTTGGGGGACAGATGGTAGCCTCCCGCCAAGGCCATCCAGCGTGTTCTTCAACGTGCACAGGATATGGCTCTCCCACACACGGGGCCATGGCTTAACGTCCCATCTGACGGACGGTGGCCTTTACCAAGCCCATTGGTGTTCCCCTACTGACCGTGGGCAGGGCGAGAAATTTTGCGGAGATAAATCTCAACGCTGACCCAGCTGGGACTCGAACCTGGAAACTACAGATTACGAGCCTGGCGCGCTACCGACTAAGCCACCCCCGCCCCAGAACTAACAGGCGTGTTGAGTTTATTTGAATAATGAAGTATCTCCTATATAACATAAGTTTTAATTTTCAATCTTTCTTCTCTTCAATTTTAAGCAGCAATTAATTGTAATACTGTTTTGCTACGTTTGTTTTTTATCCAGATATACGATGAAGAAGGATAATTTTATTTCATAACCCGGAAGTGACGAAGTTTTTTTTGTCTGAACGATTGTAACTTTTATTAAAGTACCAATACCTAATAGTCGTTTTATAGACGTCATCAGAATATATTTTCAGTGAGGGGGGCGGGGAGTAAAAAGCAAAAATAATGTTTCAAGATAAAAATATTTAGATCCAGCTGTTCGTTAACGAGCAGAGTTGCGAATACATGAATCATACATAAACCATCTAATATATAAAAAAGAAAGTTTGAGTTTTTTTTTCTGTGTGTGTTTGTTTATTTGTCCACTTATTCTCTTCGTTCCCAGAAAAGCTAGGGGCACCAAACTTTGCATGAACGTTCATTTCACTTAGAGGAAGAATACAGTCTATGTGCGAACCCGTCGAGGTCAACCAAAATTGGGGTCGGCGGGTTTGATTTTCGAAATTCCCATAGACTTAGGTTGGGTTGTTGGGTTGTTTTACCTCTGAGCGGCACTTTTTTGCGCACCATGGGCTAAATGGCCAGGTCACATGGACCCCGAAGGCTCAGAGACGGTTGGGGGAGGGAACTCATTGGAACAGCTGTTGGGAGAGAGATGGTAGCCTCCGGTCAAGGGCATCCAGTGTGTTCTTTAACGTGCACAGGGTATGGCTCTCCCGCACAAGGGGCCACGGCTTAACGTCCCATCCGACGGATGATGGCCTTTCCAAGCCCATCGATGTCCCATACTGACCGTGGCCAGGGCGGAGAATTTTGCGGAGATAAATCTCAACGCTGACCCAGCTGGGACTCGAACCTGGGAACTACAGATTACGAGCCTGGCGCGCTACCGACTGACCCCCCCCCGCCCCCCCATAGACTTAGCATTAGCAATTATTCAAAATCATGTGGGGTGTGACATCTGCTATAAACTTTAAAGAGTTTCAAATCTCCCCTGAAACAGTGGAATAACAACTTTACATGGGGCCAGTGGTGGTATGGGGGGGGGGGGACGAAACGATCGTAATAAGTTTTATGCTAAATTAAAGCTTTCGACATGGAGAGTGCAACTTACTATATACTTTAGAAAATTTCAGACCTCCCCTGGAAGGGGGGGATAAATTTTTGCCAACGAGGGTAGCGGTGGGGGGGGGGGGGGAGACGAAAGGAACGTAATGGGTTTTATGCCTATGAAAACTTGCGATGTGGAGAATGCCATCTACTACGTACTTTAAAGAGGTTCAGACCCCGAGTACCATAATACAACTAAGGATGCCCTAAAACAAAACAGAAGAAAGGAAACTAATTATTGAAAATACATGTATAAATGTTTTTTTTTTCATGGTAATAAATAAAAATAAATAATGTACTTTCGAAAACAAAAGAAAACGTACAAAAAAAATCAAGATTATATATCGTTAGGGTTTGGATTGTATTGTTTGGATTGTTTTACCTCTGAGCTGCACTTTTTTTGTACACCATGGGACAGATCACAAGGACCCCGAAAGGTCAGAGAAGATTGGGGGAGGGAACCCACTGGAACAGCTGTTGTGAGACAGATGGTAGCCTCCTGTCAAGGCCATTCAACGTGTTCTTTAACGTGCATAGGGTATGGCTCTCCTGCACACGGTTACACGGCTTAACTCCCATCCGACGGACGGCGGTCTTTACAAGCCAATCGGTATCCCCTACTGACTGTGGGCAGGGCGGAGGAGTTTTGCGGAGATAAATCTCAACGCTGACCCAGCTGGGACTCGAACCTGGGAACTTCAGATTACGAGCCTGACGCGCTAGGGAAAAAAACAACAGTAATTTTTAGTACACTTGATATTATTAAACATAAACGAATTTTTCGGCAACATTTCTTGAGTTGGAGTAATTGCCATTCTCCCCCCACCCCCACCCCCACCCTTGCCGATGCCCATGCATCTTCAAAAATTGTATTTTTTCCACCAAGAGCGATGGAAATTTTTGTGTTTTATCACTTGTTGGAAAAGAAACCACCCATCAGTATTTTGATTACATTGGGCCGAAACTTATCATTCAGAATTAAAGAAACGTTTTGTCCTAAATACAAATAGTTATTCAAAAACTTTGTTATCAAGTTTAGAGGTAAATTTTCTTCAGACAGGTGTGATACGAACCCAGGACATACTCTTGATGCATAAGATCTCCACCTCTACGCTACTGGTACCGATCAAATATAACCATTTTAATGCAATGACCTTGCTATCTTCAGGGCAGTGTCGGACCTAAGGGGGAGGCGTGGGCAAGGGGTCGTCTTCCCCTTTGAGAATCCTAATCGCAGGAACTGAGGCGAAAAGTATATTAAGCACTAATGCTTCTTTTCTGTCTGGTCCTTCTTCTGGAGTCTCAAATATTTCACAATGGGGCGGGGGTGGCTCAGTCGGTAGCGCGCCAGGCTCGTAACTGTAGTTCCCAGGTTCGAGTCCCAGCTGGGTCAGCGTTGAGATTTATCTCCGCAAAATTCCCCGCCCTGCCCACGATCAGTAGGGGACACCGATGGGCTTGGAAAGGCCACCGTCCTTCGGATGGGACGTTAAGCCGTGGCCCCGTGTGCGGGAGAGCCATACCCTGTGCACGTTAAAGAACACGCTGGATGGCCTTGACGGGAGGCTACCATCTGTCTCCCAATAGCTGTTCCAGTGGGTCCCCTTCCCCAACCTTCTGTGAGCCTTCGGGGTCCACGTGACCTGGCCATTTTGCCCATGGTGTGCAAAAAAGTGCCGCTCAGAGGTAAAACAACCCAACCCAACTCAAATATTTCGCAGATCACTACGGTGTATTAAATTAACAAGCTCCTGTTAGATCTCTGTGGCAAACAGCTGCTTGGGTAATTTATTTAACTATAAAAATTACACATATTTTTCAAGAGATTGTTTCAAGATCACGAAAAACGGAGAAAAAAATGTCATACTCGAATGGGGTACCGGTTAGTTCCGTCTCGATCCAATCACTTGATCTCTACCCTGACTCCTTTATTTCTTTCGGATGCCTTTGTGGCCTAGCCATGTAGCCTGTCATGTGCTCCAAAATGCCGCTCACGCGTTAAAACAACTCATTTAAAGGAGACTCATTCAAAAATCCCCCTTAAGCTATGAATGAACCGACTGAGCATTTTTTTCCCTCTTCTTGAGAGGAACATGTTCGCTTCCACTTCAATAACGAACTGCGTCCTGTCGACGGTTACGGTTGACAGATGCCTTCGAGCAATATCTGTTCGGAAAGACCACGAACAGCTGGAAATTTCGAGCAACGGTTTTCGAATGTTCCCATCGCTGAATTCCGAAGCAAGACGAGAAATTGTACCTTTCCGTTGGATTTAAAGATAAAAAGGAAAGTTGGCATTTAAATTTTTGGGAGTTTATCCTTTGCACGGAGAAAGAAATTGCTCTCAGATAAGAAAACTGGGAGAAGTTGCAGGTGAAGTGGGGGGAGAGGGGTATCTTTTCCTCTCACTCTCTTCCCGAAGGTGATAAAATTGAAGATCGTTGAAGGTAAATGACAAACAAGCATCTCGGTGCTTTGTCTGGTGCCGGAAACAACAGATGCTCCTATCCTTGGATAGCACACTTAAAGGAGGAGAGGGCATTTAAAGGAAAAGAACTTGAACTGTCTTTATCTCAGGCAAGGGAACTTTTGCACAATCTGCGGGGACGGCTTTTGTCTTCCCTGACACATGGCACGTCGTAATTCCTGCATTATCTTTTCTATTCTTGTTGATTTAGGTTGCATTTTGTAAAGGGCAATGAAGGAGTCAAAAAAAAACGTTCGTGTTGAAGTGCTTTTTTTCTTTTGTTTAACGTTCGTGTCCAAGTGCTATTTATTTTTGCTCAATGTTCGTGCCAAAGTGGTATTTTTTTTTTTGTTTAATGACTGTTTTAATTATTTGCATTCCTTTACGTGATATTTAATTACAATTAGAGTATTAAAGTCGCCAGGGTGGATGAAAATTTCAAATTGCTGCTGAAAGCTGGAATAATTCTTTTTTCCTCTGGGGTTAACTAGTTATATTTTTTTTATGATAGTGGGGTTCTTAACTGCGGACATAAAAAACATAATAAATACAAGAATTGCAGATATTCTTGAAGAATATGATTTTAAGCGGCCGTTAGAAAAGAGGTAAAAAAACATATAAGCCCATTGTTGGGAGAGAATAATTTCATTATAAAACAAAATCGGGAAAGCATTCAGATCTATTCCATTTTATTTTTGCACCCCCTAATTCATTTAAGTAGCCGTGCCATGGCCGAGTGGTTGGCGCGCTTGGCTACTGATCTAAGGGATCTGGGTTCGAGCCCCGGGTAAGGCATGGCTGTTTGTGTCGTTTTTCTGCTGAGGTCCTGCCATCCTCTCAGACCTTCTACTCTGGCATATAAACTGACAGGCTCCTGTCAGACCTCTGTGGCAAGCACTGAGCTGCCTGAGGGGGTATTTTTTAGCCGTCCCATGGCAGAGTGGTTCGCGCGCTTGTCTACTGATCTAAGGGACCTGGGTTCGAGCCCCGGGTAAGGCATGGCTGTTTGTGTCGTTTTTCTGCTGAGCTGCTGATCCTGCCATTATAGAGACCTTCTACTATGGCATATAAACTGACAGGCTCCTGTCAGACCTCTGTGGCAAGCAGCTGCTTGAGGGGGTATTTATTATTTATTATATTATTAATTCATTTTTCTAGATCCGGGCATAATTATTATTTTTTTTTGCAGAAATGTGGATGTTGCTTTTACGATAGTCACACAAGCACCAATCTACTTTATTTTCACGGTAAAGTTTTCATTATTTTGAAAAAAAAAATGGTAGGGCTTAAATAGACCAAATGATTCTACTCAGAAAAATTCTTTAAAAATGTTTGATATTTCAGAAACCTGTTCGCTTTAATCTGTCGCCGAATTTTAAAGCTATATTGGGTTAAGCTAGATAAAAAAAAAAGGATAAAAAGTATCGAACCCAGAATCAAAGGTAAAAAACGAAATATAAAAAGAGAAAAAGCAACAACAAAAATAAACATATGAAAAAAAAAAGATCACGACAAAGAGTATGTAAAAAATTTACTGAATAAAATAACACATTTTACCTCAAAAAAAAAACATATATATAATATAAATAACTTTTATGGCTTCTATTTTATTGCATTTCATTTCACAATAAATATTTTACATTTCATAGATTTATTTATTAATTGTATATATTTGTTCATACCGAATTGTGGATATATATTTTAACTCATTATTTTGTGTAAGCATTATTTATTTATTATTAAGTGTATTATATGTTATATATGGTCAATAAACATTTATATTACTATTATTATTTATTATATTATATCTAAAATATAACTGAAATAACACTTAGCATCTTTGTGCGCTAACCACTCGGCCATGGGACGGCTAAGCTAATGTATGATTGGAAAAAATGCAAATACTAATATTTTATTAGTACTTAGTACTTATACAATACAAAAATAATTACACATTTATCCCTTATAATTAAAAAGTTTCGCCCTTATGTGTAAAGGTGACAGGTCGGTAGTGTCGGTGTCAATGCCTCGATCATCGTACTCTATAACCGAAAATTGAAATTTCTAGAATAAATGGATAGTTTATAGTCATTAATGAATCTGCGGAGGACATTCCCCCCCCCCTTTCTTTCCAAAATGCTAATAAGGGTAATAGAGGGAAAAAATTATTAAACTTATTTATATTTCATGCATTTTTCGAGAAATTTTTTAAGACCTGTAAAATGGAGGGTGGAAAGTTATATTGCATTGGAAATCTAGTCTCTTGCTCCCCCCCCCTACATTTTCCCTGCTCGATTGTGCTTCTTGTCCCCACGTCCTCCCCCCCCCCACCCCCTCGATTTTTTTTTAGATCCGGGCCTGTTCACAATATCCATTTAATGTTTTGGCATTTCGCGCAAATTTTACCCTCCTGCGATGGAAATTAAAATAAAAAAAACAAAAATACCCCCTCAAGCAGCTGCTTGCCACAGAGATCTGACAGGAGCCTGTCAGTTTATATGCCATAGTAGAAGGTCTGTGAGGATGGCAGGACCTCAGCAGAAAAACAACACACACAACCATGCCTTACCGGGGGCTCGAACCCAGGTCCCTTAGATCAGTAGCCAAGCGTGCTAACCACTCGGCCATGGGACGGCACCTTACGAATAATTTGAAAGATGTTAAGCATAATACTACCTTGGTACTTATCCAACTAAATAATAATATTTCAGTGTTCTCTAAAAATAAAAAAAAGTTGTGTTTCCCACTCACTACTGGAGATAAAGTGGGAGGGGAAATCATTGCCGAGTTAAAACCTCATGGCCAACCTCTACCACAAATCAAAATTTCAACTCTCTAGCATAAATACATCGTATGCAAAGTGTTGGCATTTTCCAGATTTTTCCATTGTTAGAGAAAACTATTTATGCTATTGGGAGATTCGGAAAGTGTAAATAGTAATCTAGGCTGTGCAAAAGGTATTTGGGGGCCCGGGGACAAAGCTACATTTAGCCCCCCCCCATCCAATTTTTTAGATATATTTTTTTTTGTTTAAAACTTTTATAAATTAAAATTAAATTGTCTGTACATTCAAAAGAGCGTGTGCGTACACGAAGGTTGCCAGATCACTAATTTCTAAAAAAATCGTTGCCAGATATTTTTTCTGAATTCTGTAAACAACCATATTGTTCAGATACTTTTTTGAGCGACTGTAGGTGGTCATATTATTTTGATACTAGATCGTGTGGGCTCACTCACGGAAATATTGAGCGTGTGCAGTTACCGTTCACAGCAAACTGGAGCGTGTGCAGTAACTGCACACGCTCCAGTTTGCTGTGAACGGTAACTGGAACGTGTACAGTTGCTGTACACGCTCCAGATATTTTTCTTGAATTCTGTAATCACGTGACACGAAGGTTGCCAGATCACTAATTTCTAAAAAAACGTTGCCAGATATTTTTTCTAAATTCTGTAATTAACCATAGTGTTCGGATATTTTTTTGAGCGACTGTACTTCCAAATTTTTATTTTTATTTATTACAAGAAAACAGAAAGTTCACAATAAAAATGTGAGTACAATTTTTAGTAGACGTAGTGTACAATTTGGATACTGTTAAACACACATTATGACGCCAACTGACTTTCCCAAGAACACTTCATTCATCAGTTGATAAATACAACAAATCCCATTGAAATTAAAAAAAATGCCACTTTTAATAGTTTCCTATCTAAAAAAATGTTTTTCTATTTTATACCAAATATAACTAGTATTTTAATCTTCCTTAACTTCTTTAAATTACTTCCCCCTACTTCAGTTATTAGGTTGGGTTGTTTTACCTCTGAGCGGCACTTTTTTGCCCACCATGGGCTAAATGGCCAGGTCACATGGAACCCGAAAGCTCAGAGAAGGGGACCCATGGAACAGCTGTTGGGAGACAGATGGTAGCCTCCCGTCAAGGCCATCCAGCCTGTTCTTTAATGTGCACAGGGTATGGCTCTCCCGCACACGGGGCAACGGCTTAACGTCCCATCCGACGGAAAGCGGCCTTTCCAAGCCCATCGGTGTCCCCTACTGACCGTGGGCAGGGCGGGGAATTTTTTTGCGGAGATAAATCTCAACGCTGTCCCAGCTGGGAGTCGAACCTGGGAACTACAGATTACGAGCCTGGCGCGCTATCGACTGAGCCACCCCCGCCCCTGCGATACCTGAGAAGAGTCTTCTTGTACAGGAGAGTCATGCTCTATGTGTGTTAAAAAAACTCGTTAGATGGCATTGACGAGAGGCTACCATCTGCCTTCTAACAGGTTGGGGGAAGGACACAGTGAGTCCCCTTTCCCCAACCTTCTCTGAGCCCTCCGGCAGGGACGTACCCAGGAGTGACCAGGGGCGGGACCCCTGAAAATCTGGTCGTCTTGTACGAATTCTCAAACATTGTCTACGTCTTTGAAATCCAAAACAGGTGTCTTTGTATAATTTTATTTTACCTCCATAGTATATGTCCGATACTGAAAAATAGATTTAAAAAGCAATTATAAAATTTTATTCCATATAGATTTTCATTTTAACCTTTCCTGTTCGGCGGAACCCTAATGAATTTTAGCCCATTGTGTGCAAAAAAGTGCCGCTCACAGATAAAAGAATTCAACCCTCTAGTGACTAACAGATAGGTTACATATCAAAATGAAAGAGAATTCCATCCTCAATAAGTTGGGTTGTTTTACCTCTGAGCGGCACTTTTTTGCACACCATTAGCTAAATGGCCAGGTCACATGGACCACGAAGGCTCAGAGAAGGTTGGGGGAGGGGACCCACTGCAACAGCTGTTGGGAGACAGATGGTAGCCTCCCGTCAAGGCCATCCAGCGTGTTCTTTAATGTGCACAGGGTATGGCTCTCCCGCACACGGGGCCACGGCTTAACGTCCCATCCGACGGACGGCGGCCTTTTCAAGCCCAACGGTGTCCTCTACTGACCGTGGGCAGGGCGGGGAATTTTGCGGAGATAAATCTCAACGCTGACCCAGCTGGAACTCGAACCTGGAAACTACAGATTACGAGCCTGGCGCGCTACCGACTGAGCCCCTCCTGAATAAGTAAACAACCTGATATTCAAATTGAAATGAAGGCCAATTAAGCCTTATTTTAAAAGAAGGTTAACCCACTTTGGATACTTTAAAAGTTAATGAAATGACTCTTAGAGCAACAAAGACTACAATGAAGTCCAGTTAAGGATCAGTGATTTTAAATTGACTGATCACGATATTTTACATCGCGTGGAGTAATTGATCTGTTAAGTCAAAAGAGCTGATTAATTTTTGGTTTCCTGTTTCAAAAGGTAAAAAATAAAGAGAAGTACGGCCCCATACATCCCCGATCAACAGATGTTACATCGAAGCAACCACTGGCCGCTCTGTCAGCGAGCACTGGTCACCAGCTGCTGAAGCGGAAGGAGGAGGCTTTACCGCTCTTCACCATCTCGACTGCTGCTCTCATGACGAAAATGTTTTTTCGACGCCGCATCGTGCACCGACCCACCTCTTCACTTCGTGGCAGATGAGTGGCGGATACCATTCCGAAGCCGCACAATACTTCCGATGATGGCACGCTCTCCTTTCCTGACACCTCTTGTCAACAGATGCTCACTACCTCGTAAAGCTTCGGCTAGGGACCAGGAGCAGGGTCTCTGCTCTCTTTTTAATTGGATGCCTGTCGTCAGAGAACGTGCATCGTCGGACACGTGCAAATGAGCGGATCTGAACCCCGACGTCCGTCCGAGAGCCATATAGTCGAGTGCCGTATGGCTGACAAGCGGGGGAGAGGGGGGGAATCATCTCGTGTGGATCGTCATCAAATAATAGGGCTCTCAGTTCTGTCATCACGGACACCATAATTTAATTGGCTAGCAAGAAGGGGAAGGAGGGCTTCCACCAGGGAACATGGCTGGTCGCAACCTGCTCTTTTAGGCTCCATATGCCACGTAGGGGATTTTTTTTTTCTTCTTGGGCGAGAGAGCCGAGGGGTTTGTGGGGATGGGAGGATGGGGGACGGTTGAAGAGATGTAGTTACAGAGTCGAGCATGTCAGGATTGCACTCTCCTTTGTTCTTGAACCATGAGTTCGTCAGCCACATGGCTTCGCACCGTCGCTTGCATATCACGTGACTTTAGGAGGGGGATGCGGTGCGTGTGCGGGTACGCGTGCGTAATTAGCGGGTGCGTGAGCGGTTCGCCCCCGTCGGGTGTTGGGGGAGCGAGCGGGCACGTGGGTTTTATGCTTCTTGACTCGGTGATTGAGCAAATAGAGGTCGTCGACGCTGCGAGCATTCGGCAGGTGGTCGTCGGGGCAAGGGTCCCCCTCACGACCCGCCACCCTACCCCACCCTGAGGCAAAGGGAAGCATGGCATTTGGGGGGGGGGGAGAGTGATAGGGCTGTATTCTGGTCAGTACCAAAGCAAAGTCCAGAGTAACTTTTTTTGAGTTAACAAGCGATGCGTATTTCTAAAAATGTCTTGTCAGCAGCTGTAAAAATATTTTTCGGTTTTGGTCGAATATTAAATAAATAAATAGTAAAAAAATGTCCCCTCAACAACAAACTGGTCTCAGATGTCTGGCAGAATGGTGATGGTTTAATCGGTAACGCGCCAGACTCGTAATCTGCAATTCCTAGGTTCGAGTCCAAAATATGGCACTCTGCCCTCGGTGAGAAAGGGAACCCCTAAACGGTTGGAAAGTTGCTGGGAGACGTTAAGCCGTCAAAGAACACACTGGATGGCCTTGACCGGAGGCTTTCAACTGTCTCTTAACTGTTGTCCAGTGGATCCCCTTCTCCCCGCTAACTCTGAATCTTTGAGGTCCTTGTGACCTGGCCATTTAGCCCATTCTGTACATAAAAGTGCCGCTCAGAGGTAAAGCAACCAAATTGACAGAAACTTCTCATTGTAGTAAACAGAACGTTGCTTGGTTGCTTTCCCCCTGAGAGACACTTTTTTGCACATCGTGGGCTAAATGGCCAGGTCACAAGGACCTCGAAGGCTCAGAGAAGGTTGGGGGAGGGGACCCACTGGAACAGCTGTTGGGAGACAGATGGTAGCCTCCAATCGAGGCCATCCATCGTGTTCTTTAACGTGCACAGGTTATGCCTCTCTCCCGCATACGGAGCCACGGCTTAACGTCCCATCCGACGGACGGCGGCCTTTCAAAGCCCATCGGTGTCCCCTACTGACCGTGGGCAGAACGGGAAGTTTTGCGGAGATAAATCTCAAGGCTGAACCAGCTGGAACCTAGGAACTACAGATTACGAGCCTGGCGCGCTACCGACTGAGCCACCCCCGCCCCCATAAGCAGAACGCAATGCGGAAGGAGAACAAAAGGATGAATGTGCTCCAAGTAAGGAGATAGCGAGCTCACATCTCTTTACATCCCTGTTATGTCAACGGAGAGTCAAATTCGAGGATCCGTAATTTCTACAATTGGTTTGTTTTACCTCTGAGCGGCACTTTTTTGCACACCATGGGCTAAATGGCCAGGTCACATGGACCCCGAAGGCTCAGAGAAGGTTGGGGGAGGGAACCCACTGGAACAGCTGTTGGGAGACAGATGGTAGCCTTCCGTCAAGGGCATCCAGCGTGTTCTTTAACGTGCACAGGGTATGGGTCTCTCCCACACACGGGGCCACGGCTTAACGTCCCTTTCGACGGACGGCGGTCTTTACAAGCCCATCGGTGTCCCCTACTGACCGTGGGCAGGGCGGGGAATTTTGCGGAGATAAATCTCAACGCTGACCCAGCTGGGACTCGAACCTGGGAACTACAGATTACGAGCCTGGCGCGCTACTGACTGAGCCACCTTCCGCCCCCGTAATTTCCACAATAAGCTTTTTATAGGAAAATAGGACTAGTAAAATTGAAATCTCATTCGAATCCATCTAAAACTCGATTTTTCAACGATTCGGTATTCAAAGAGCTAAGGAAGCTCGAATACTTAACAACAGCAAAGTCAGGCCTAAGAAACTTGTGTGAAACTGATAATTATTAAAAGATCTACTGGCACAAAATTCTAAAACGTACCCATATTTATTTATTGAATGGATACACTTATTTTATTAAACGGTTTGAAATAATACTTTTTATAACTTTTAATTAGCGTCTGAGGTGAATTCTTATGATTGACATCTCTGTTATTCAATATTCAAACTTTTAAAACTC
>JAWZYU010000847.1:0-69602 GCA_038380435.1 Ryuthela nishihirai
TGTTAAGAAACATTAATTAATAGATTCTGAAAAAAACTTTTTTTTTTCAGAATCTATTAATTAATGTTTCTTAACAGGGAATACGGTGCATTCACTATGGATTTTAATTATATATTTAACGCGGTAGCGGTAGCGACCATCTCATTAACATCTGATAATCAAATGCAACGACTGAAAAAGTTGCATCTCCTTGGGTATAGATGGCGCTGTCTCAGTCACGTCTCAAGAAGAAATGTTATAAGGTCATATTCTGAAAATATTCGTTCTCCGACGCGTGGTGCAATGGTTAGCGCGCTCTGGCATGAATCTGAAGAGATGCGGGTTCGATTCCCACCGTGGCGCCGATGGATTTTTTCAGAATCTATTAATCATTTTAGAAGTTAACTAATTTAATTGCGTTAAATCTCAATTTTGGTTTTGGGAAAAAAAAAACTTTTATATTTCATACCAAACTTTCTGATTACAACATACCCACATTTTAGAATATAAAATATATTTTGAACAGCATAAAATGAATGCAATGAATTGCGTTCTTGATTTGTTGCCTTCGTATATATTGTAGGTATAGTATAATGCATAACACTTATTAAAATTTTCAGGCAGAAGGAGCTCATGGCCAAGCTACATCTCGCCAAATGGCTGACTTACAGCATAGGTATTCAGAGTTGGAGAAAGTTGTAGTTAAGGCAAAAGAGGATGCGAATAGGTCTCAGTCAGAACTGGAGCGATTGCTCCAGATTATGTCCACCTCAGAGGAGGAAAAATTTGCCTTGAATAAACAGATAAATGATTTACAACAGTAAGTGATTTTTTTAACTTTTTTGAGATCCACTTAGGTCATTCGTTTCTTCTTAAGTCAGATGATGAACTTAAGTGCTAGTTTTGTGACACCGTTTTAACTATTAAACGTCTTTTAATCGAATGTCCATGTTTTAATTTCGAATGTCAGTTTTATTTTAGCTTTCATTATTTTATGTCCGAGCCACTTACACTCGGACATCTTTTATCTGATCATTGTGTTTTACCACCATTTTTTATCTTTTTGAAACATTGTGGCTATTTTAATCGACTTTGATTTTATCTTTTATTTTTTTTTGTCTAACTCAGGCCTCACACCTGGGTTGTTTAAGTAATATACAGGGTGAATCTGAAAAAGTGGGTAAAGCTTTACGGGGTGGTAGAAAGCAGCTATACGAGCAATATTCGTCATGGAAAGTATGGTCGGAACGCAAACGGCGACCCGCTAGGTGGCGTTGGAAATGGTATAAAAGGGTCGGTCCTCGCACCCAACGGCATTTCTACCGTGGATTGCCGAGAGGATGGCTGGTTATACTAACCACGAAATGGCGGATATGTACTTTGTGTACGTTATTTTTATGCCGTTGGGTCCGAGGACCGACCCTTTTATACCATTTCCAACGCCACCTAGCGGCTCGCCGTTTGCGTTCCGACCATACATTCTATGACGAATATTGCTCGTATAGCTGCGTTCTACCACCCCGTAAAGGTTTGCCCACTTTTTCAGATTCACCCTGTATACATGATTTTTTTTTTTTTTTGTTATATTTTCATCTTGTTTTTGTTTATCTGTTACATATATACATATGTACATCTTGTTGGGTTTGCCTTTTACAGCATTTGGTTTTAACTTTCGTTAAGGGGTACTTGTCTTTTAGCTTCTATTTACCTCGTTTGGCACATTATAGCCTCATTTTTTTTTAGTAAAATTAGAAATAAATTAAATTTTTTTTAGTAAAAAAAAATTTAAAAAAAATTAAAAATAAATTTTTAGTAAAATTATAGCCTCATTTGGCACATTATAGCCTCAGTATAGTTTTATGTGAGGCACATTATAGCCTCACATAAAACCCCAAACAACCAACCAAATTAACTTTTTTAATGTTGTAACGCTCCAAAGAAATGCAAAAATACTTTTAAGTTTGGACCCTTTCTCTGATCCAATTAGTTTTATGCTCCGGATAGCCGAGACGCGCGCCAGGTAATAATTAACAAATTGCCAAAAAAAAATAGAATAAGTTAAATTAGGGTTCAAAATACCAGCGAGTGTTAATGAGTAAGAATCCAAAAAATGATTGTCAAGTTTAATATCTAAATATAATCAAAACTTAATTCACGTAGCCTCAAGAGAAAAAAATTAGTAAAGACTCAACAGGTTTAAATAACAAACAAATTTATTTCCAAAAATCACTCCCAAAACTTCAATGAAGAAGATTCATCAACTGAGCACTCTTCTGTGCTACATGCTTATGCTCTCTGCGCTACAGTGCGCTGTGCTCTTAACTATGTGCTACGTGCTGTCTTAGCTGTGCTCTTAACTATGTGCTACGTGCTGTCTTAGCTGTGCTCTTAACTATGTGCTACGTGCTGTCTTAGCTGTGCTCTTAACTATGTGCTACGTGCTGTCTTAGCTGTGCTCTTAACTATGTGCTACGTGCTGTCTTAGCTGTGCTCTTAACTATGTGCTACGTGCTGTCTTAGCTGTGCTCTTAACTATGTGCTACGTGCTGTCTTAGCTGTGCTCTTAACTATGTGCTACGTGCTGTCTTAGCTGTGCTCTTAACTATGTGCTACGTGCTGTCTTAGCTGTGCTCTTAACTATGTGCTACGTGCTGTCTTAGCTGTGCTCTTAACTATGTGCTACGTGCTGTCTTAGCTGTGCTCTTAACTATGTGCTACGTGCTGTCTTAGCTGTGCTCTTAACTATGTGCTACGTGCTGTCTTAGCTGTGCTACCTCACTATGCTCCTTACTATGTGCTGCTATGACAACATGTCATCAGACTTTTAACAAGAGACGAACGTGTCCTATTGCACGCCGGGAAAGACATTTACATAAAATGACGAGCGACGCAAGCTATGACGCAAGAGGGGGCGTGTCCTTGTGCACGCGCTTTAGCGGGTGACAGTCGGAAGATCGGAGTTGCGCATGCGCAACTCCTAACTCTTGGAAACGAGCGTTGTGATGCCAAAAAGGTAGTAAAAATCCCCAAAATGATAAATATAACGTAAATTAAACAAAACTGGTTAAGGTAAAACAAAAGAGAACGATGGGGCATCACAACGTGTTTTTTATAAGCGCAGCAGATATTTTTACTTGTCCAATGTTAATTCGCTTTAGATCAATTATATGAAATGATCAGTATAAATAGTAATAAAAGTTTAGAACTGTCAGTAATACATTTAGATTTTTAAACTATCCATTGTCTTAAATATGTAGGGGGTGGGGGTGGCTCAGTCGCTAGCGCGCCAGGCTCGTAATCTGTAGTTCCCAGGTTCGAGTCCCAGCTGGGTCAGCGTTGAGATTTATCTCCGCAAAATTCCCCGCCCTGCCCACGGTCAGTAGGGGACACCGATGGGCTTGGAAAGACCGCCGTCCGTCGGATGGGACGTTACGCCGTGGCCCCGTGTGCGGGAGAGCCATACCCTGTGCACGTTAAAGAACAAGCTGGATGGCCTTGAAGGGAGGCTACCATCTGTCTCCCAACAGCTGTTCCAGTGGGTCCCCTCCCCCAACCTTCTCTGAGCCTTCGGGGTCCATGTGACTTGGCCATTTAGCCCACGGTGTGCAAAAAAGTGCCGCTCAGAGGTAAAACAACCCAACGTTAAAGAACACGCTGGATGGCCTTGACGGGAGGCTACCATCTGTCTCCTAACAGCTGTTCCAGTTGGTCCCCTTACCCAACCTTCTCTGAGCCTTCGGGGTCCATGTGACCTGGCCATTTACCCCATGGTGTGCAAAAAAGTGCCGCTCAGAGGTAAAACAACCCAACGTTAAAGAACACGCTGGATGGCCTTGACGGGAGGCTACCCTCTGTCTCCCAACAGCTGTTCCAGTGGGTCCCCTCACCCAACCTTCTCTGAGCCTTCGGGGTCCATGTGACCTGGCCATTTACCCCATGGTGTGCAAAAAAGTGCCGCTCAAAGGTAAAACAACCCAACGTTAAAGAACACGCTGGATGGCCTTGACGGGAGGCTACCATCTGTCTCCCAACAGCTGTTCCAGTGGGTCCCCTCCCCCAACCTTCTCTGAGCCTTCGGGGTCCATGTGACCTGGCCATTTAGCCCATGGTGTGCAAAAAAGTGCCGCTCAGAGGTAAAACAACCCAACGTTAAAGAACACACTGGATGGCCTTAACGAGAGGCTACCCTCTGTCTCCCAACAGCTGTTCCAGTGGGTCCCCTCCCCCAACCTTCTCTGAGCCTTCGGGGTCCATGTGACCTGGCCATTTAGCCCATGGTGTGCAAAAAAGTGCCACTCAGAGGTAAAACAACCCAACGTTAAAGAACACGCTGGATGGCCTTGACGGGAGGCTACCCTCTGTCTCCCAACAGCTGTTCCAGTGGGTCCCCTCCCCCAACCTTCTCTGAGCTTTCGGGGTCCATGTGACCTGGCCATTTAGCCCATGGTGTGCAAAAAAGTGCCACTCAGAGGTAAAACAACCCAACGTTAAAGAACACGCTGGATGGCCTTGACGGGAGGCTACCCTCTGTCTCCCAACAGCTGTTCCAGTGGGTCCCCTCCCCCAACCTTCTCTGAGCCTTCGGGGTCCATGTGACCTGGCCATTTAGCCCATGGTGTGCAAAAAAGTGCCGCTCAGAGGTAAAACAACCCAACCCAACTTAAATGTGTTCTTCCTGTAACACTGATGCAGTGGCAATATTGATGTCAAGCACTGCCATGCAATCACTATTCAAAACTTCTTATGGTGTTTAGAAGATACAGATAGGAAAAACAGTTTAAAAACTCAGTATAGCATAATATTAACTTTACTGTTACACTTTTGATTTAACATAAACCTTTTGAAGTATATGATTAATAGGTTCAAACTTTACCTTCGAACAGGACACATAGATTTTAATATTTTTATATTTCTGTATTGGTATGCCTGACAGATATTTTAATCAACCATCAGATTTACTTAATACTCTCAATAGATTGGTTAGGCAATAATATCTCAATGGTTTTAAAATTGAGATTTTTATTTAACCAATTTTCATAAGAGTTTTGGGTCTACGACCCACCACTAAAAGATTCTGCAACTAATGTACAAATAAAATTTATTGAAGTTTAAAACCAGTCTTAAAAATTTATTGGGTTTTCTTTCTAGGTCACTAAAGGAGAAAGAAATTCATTTAAGCAATCTCAGGAAAAGCCACCAGGCTGGTGGATCACAGACATTGCCTATGCCACTCCGCAGAGAGCCTGACGTCAGCAAAGAACAACCTAAAGCTCAAGTATGTTTGAGGAGGAGTATTTTTTCTTCCATTTACAGTTAAGAAACCGTGGCAAATCATTTTTCAGAGATATTTTAAATGATTGTTTATATAATTTTGTCTACAGCACAAATTAGGGGCGGGGGTGGCTCAGTCGGTAGCGCGCCAGGCTCGTAATCTGCAGTTCTCAGGTTCGAGTCCCAGCTGGGTCAGCGTTGAGATTTATCTCTGCAAAATTTCCCGCCCTGCCCACGGTCAGTAGGGGACACCGATGGGCTTGGAAAGGCCGCCATCCGTCGGATGGGACGTTAAGCCGTGGCCCCGTGTGCGGGAGAGACATAACCTGTGCACGTTAAAGAACACGCTGGATGGCCTTGACGGGAGGCTACCATCTGCCTCCAAACAGCTGTTCCAGTGGGTCCCCTCCCCCAACCTTCTCTGAACCTTCGGGGTCCATGTGACCTGGCCATTTAGCACATGGTGTGCAAAAAAGTGCCGCTCAGAGGTAAAACAACCCAACGTTAAAGAACAGGTTGGATGACCTTGATGGGAGGCTACCATCTGTCTCCCAACAGCTGTTCCAGGGGGTCCCCTCCCCCAACATTCTCTGAGCCTTTGAGGACCACGTGACCTGGCCATTTAGCCCATGGTAGGTAAAAAAGTGCCGCTCAGTGGTAAAACAACCCAACGTTAAAGAACACGCTGGATGGCCTTGACGGGAGGCTACCATCTGCCTCCAAACAGCTGTTCCAGTGGGTCCCCTCCCCCAACCTTCTCTGAACCTTCGGGGTCCATGTGACCTGGCCATTTAGCCCATGGTGTGCAAAAAAAGTGCCGCTCAGAGGTAAAACAACCCAAAACAACAACCTGTTATATCAGCCAGAGCTAGTGTATTTTGGTAACAACTAGAGCTATTCCATAAGCATTACTTTTTTCAGTTTGGTGTTTGGATGTAGAATTTATAATGAATTTTTCATATGAAGTTTAGGTTTATAAATTTAACCTGTGCTTTATCATTGATGAGAAATTTCTGTTCAAATCTTCTAACTTTAGCACAGCATAACATTTGAATGTCTTTCTATTTCGGACAGAGGTGGCACAGTTCGTAGAATGTCAAGCTTGTAATATGCAGTTCCCAGGTTGAGATTTATATGTGCAAAACCTTTACTCTGCCATTGGTCAGTAGGGAACATCGACGGGCTTGGAAAGACTGCCATCTTTTAAATGGAATGTAAAGTTGTGTCCCCATGTATGGGAGAGCCAAATCTTGTGCACATTGAAGAACACATTGGTGGGATGGTCTTGATGGAAGCCTACCATCTGTCTCCTAACAGCTGTCCACTGGGTCTCTCTTCCTAAACCTTCTCTGAGCCCTCAAGAGCCATTTGACCTGGCCATTTAGCTATTGTGCACAAAAAAATGCCTCTCAGAGGTAACACAACCCAAAAATTTTTTTGATATTGGCAGTATTACTTCTGAACAGAGTTGCTTCCATGACTGCATACATTTGATTCAATCTCTTTTAGAGGCATTTCTTGCTGCATCATTTTGATTAACCCGTAACTGGTATGCGGGGTCTACCAGACCCCAGCGCAATTATTTTCCTTGATAGTTCAAATAATCAATAATTCAAATAATTTGTTAAATATCTGAAAATCAATAGTAACCTATCAGAAATCAGTGAGCGATATTTTTTTCCAGAATCCGCATGAGCGATAATTTTTTTCAGATGTTTGTAATAATTCTTGAAGTCTATTTCTAAACAGATAATCTGTGCATTTACTATGAACAGTAATTCCGATTTCAAAACATATTGACGTAGGAAATTTATACATGCTGATCATACAGCTCTCAAATTGTAACAATTGCTAACGGTAAATGCAAACACATTTAAAAAAAAATGCAAGTTTAAAATAAAGTCATATACTCATAAAATAAGGCTAAAAAAATCAGCTAAAACAGATATGCAAAATATTTTCATGAGATAGAAATCTGGATTCTGAGACACAACAGAAATAGGAAATAATCTCCAAGTACTGCTTTAGGTGATTCTTTCTGTTTAGAAGTACCTTAACCGTAACTGGTATGTAGGGTCTAACAGACCCCAGCGCTATTATTTTTCTTGATAGTTCAAATAATCAATAATTCAAATAATTTGTTAAATATCTGAAAATCAATAGTAACCTATCAGGAATCAATGAGATGCCATGACGTCATGTATTTTGAGCCACTAAGACTCGCTGACCCCACCTTACCAACGCCGTTCCAGAAAATGTACCATACCAGTTACGGGTTAACATCAATTAAAGCAATATTTATAATCATAGTATATCACGTTCTGACAGCCTTTTCTCTCTCACTTGTTGTTTTTTGATGCGGCTTCTGGGCCTGACTGATAAATATTAACACAATGGGAACCTGATAACATGCGATGGGAAGATGCTCAGCCAAAAAAAGATCATCATCCTGCTTTCAAAAATCTCATCCTTCACTTTCATCAGCCAACGAAATATTGATCTCACTTGGTCACAAAATATATGTGTATACTGAAATCAGAAGAAATATTATACATTCTATGCAACAAAATATAATTTTTTTGTCAAAACTCAGCCCGGGGGATATGGTCGAACAGGCCTAATTGCTGATAAGTGATTGTAGATAAAAAAAAAAGTTATTGAAGTGATTTTTAGCTGTCGTCAGTGCTATTGATTTCCATTTCTTTGGGGAAATACCATTCCATATTTCTCGTTACAGGCCGGTCCACTCATTACTGATGTCCATATAGCATACAACCAGTTCTTCTAAAATAAGGCCACCGTCCGTCGGATGGGGCGTTAAGCCGTGGCACCGTGTGCGGGAGAGCCATACCCTGTGCACGTTAAAGAACATGCTGGATGGCCTTGACGGGAGGCTACCATCTGTCTTCCAACAGCTGTTCCAGTGGGTCCCCTCCCCAAACCTTCTCTGAGCCTTCAGGGTCCTTGTGACCTGGCCATTTAGCCCATGGTGTGCAAAAAAGTGCCGGTCAGAGGTAAAACAACCCAACTTTAAAGAACATGCTGCATGGCCTTGACAGGAGGCTACCATCTGTCTCCCAACAGCTGTTCCAGTGGGTCCCCTCCCCCAGCCTTCTCTAAGCCTTCGGGGTACATGTGACCTGGCCATTTAGCCCATGGTGTGCAAAAAAGTGCCGCTCAGAGGTAAAACAACCCAAAATGACGGATTGTTTACCTCTAAATGCACTTTTTGTTCCAGTGGGTTCTCTCCCCCAACCTTCTCTGAGCCTTCGTGGTCGATGTGACCTGGTCATTTAGCCCATGGTGTGCAAAAAAGTGCCGTTCAGAGATAAAACAACCCAACCTTATACTAATGCTTATAAACTGATAGACTCCTGTCAGACCTCTGTGATAAGCAGCAGCTACGATATTTATTCGCCAGGCTCGTAATCTGTAGTTCCCAGGTTCGAGTCCCAGCTGGGTCAGCGTTGAGATTTATCTCTGCAAAATTCCCCGCCCTGCCCACGGTCAGTAGAGGATACCGATGGGCTTGGAAAGGCCGCCGTCCGTCGGATGGGACGTTAAGCCGTGGCCCCGTGTACAGGAGAGCCATACCCTGTGCACATTAAAGAACACGCTGGATGACTTTAACGGGAGGCTACCATCTGTCTCCCAACAGCTGTTCCAGTGGATCCCCTCCCTCAACCTCTGAGCCTTTGGGGTCCGTTTGACCTGGCCATTTAGCCCATGGTGTGCAAAAAAGTGCCGCTCAGAGGTAAAACAACCCAACCCAAATCTAAAAAAAGGAATTGATAATACCAATGGTAGCTAAAGATCTGTTAAATAATTTTAAAATGGAACTTTATAACAGCATAGAACCTGATGGAACTGTAAAACAACTTCAAGTACCAATAGAAGTCTTTTATCACCTATCATCTAGAAGAATATAAATTTTATATAGAATATATCATCAAATGATAATATATTCTATGCTTTTCTTTATGCTATAATAAGTTAAGACTTTGTTGCATTTTATTAGGTAAAAGGTCTTGTTACGTCTGTCTTGTTAAGTCTAAATAGCAAAAGAGCAATGTTGATATACTACTAGTGCTGAAATGGCATTAATGTATTTAATGTATTGAGTTATGTAATGTACTAATGGGGCACTCAATATTAACAGTAATATCGTGTATATAAAGATTTTTAATAACAATTATATGTTAATAGAAGTTATAGAGAACACGTGGTAAAATTAGAACAAATTAACCGTTCATTCTCAAGATGGTGACAAACTGGCATTTTGAAAGCGAAGACGGAGCGCTATCTTTGCTCCGAAAAGCTTCTGAGAGTTTTCTCCTAAGAACTTTCAACATCCAAATAGTTTGAAGGATAAACTCTAAAATATTATTCCTCAATGACAGAGAATTTTAAATTATTTTAAATTAATTTTTGAGCAAGAAGGTCTTTTTAATTGCATACTCATATTATCCTATGACTCATAAAGTATCCTTTGACAATCAAAGGTAAGCCAGAGTAATTTGTGGATATGTGTTGGACTGGTAGCGATGGACTTACCACCTTCTTCAAAATGTCATCCTGAGGACTAATCCAATGCTGCTGTACCAGCCCCCAAGATATTGGTAAATATCTTTATCGTTTTCTAACTCTGGCTTACCTTTTATTGTTAAAGGATACTTTTTGAGTTGTTGTTGGGTTGTTTTACCTCTGAGCGGCACTTTTTTGCACACCATGGGCTAAATGACCAGGTCACATGGACAACTAAGGCTCAGAGAAGGTTGGGGGAGGGGACCCACTGGAACAGCTGTTGGGAGACAGATGGTAGCCTCCCGTCAAGGCCATCCAGCGTGTTCTTTAACGTGCACAGGGTATGGCTCTCCCGCACACGGGGCCACGGCTTAACATCCCATCCGACGGACGGCGGCCATTCCAAGCCCATCGGTGTCCCCTACTGACCGTGGGCAGAGCGGGGAATTTTGCGGAGATAAATCTCAACGCTGATCCAGTTGGGACTCGAACCTGGGAACTACAGATTACGAGCCTGGCGCGCTACCGACTGAGCCACCCCCGCCCCTACTTTTTGAGTGATAGGATAATAGGGGTATAATTTAATTAATTGAAATATTGGAGCTGTTTGCGAATAAAGCAAAGCTCTAATATTCATTCATTATTGAGTGCTTTAAAGCGCTCCTCAACGCTTAAGTTCTGAATTATTTTAGATCATTAGTGTAACAGCATTTTCGTGTATTATTAAAGTTAAAGAACACACTGGATGGCCTTGACGGGAGGCTACCATCTGTCTCCCAACAGCTGTTCCAGTGGGTCCCCTCCCCGACCTTCTCTGAGCATTCGGGGTCCATGTGATCTGGCCATTTAGTCCATGGTGTGCAAAAAAGTGCCGCTCAGAGGTAAAACAACCCAACCTTAAAGAACACACTGGTTGGCCTTTATGGGAGACTACCATCTGTCTCCCAACAGCTGTTCCAGTGGGTCCCCTCCCCGACCTTCTCTGAGCATTCGGGGTCCTTGTGATCTGGCCATTTAGTCCATGGTGTGCAAAAAAGTGCCGCTCAGAGGTAAAACAACCCAACCTTAAAGAACACACTGGTTGGCCTTGATGGGAGGCTACCATCTGTCTCCCAACAGCTGTTCCAGTGGGTCCTCTCCCCGACCTTCTCTGAGCATTCGGGGTCCTTGTAATCTGGCCATTTAGTCCATGGTGTGCAAAAAAGTGCCGCTCAGAGGTAAAACAACCCAACCTTAAGAACACACTGGTTGGCCTTGATGGGAGGCTACCATCTGTCTCCCAACAGCTGTTCCAGTGGCTCCCCTCCCCGACCTTCTCTGAGCATTCGGGGTCCTTGTGATCTGGCCATTTAGTCCATGGTGTGCAAAAAAGTGCCGCTCAGAGGTAAAACAACCCAACCTTAAAGAACACACTGGTTGGCCTTGATGGGAGGCTACCATCTGTCTCCCAACAGCTGTTCCAGTGGGTCCCCTCCCCGACCTTCTCTGGGCATTCGGGGTTCTTGTGATCTGGCCATTTAGTCTATGGTGTGCAAAAAGTGCCGCTCAGAGGTAAACCAACCAACCAATCCCAGTTATTTGCTGGTAACCACTCAACTAGCACTAGCTCCATCATTTATTTGCTATTGTAACTTATAAATCTTCCCGGCCTCGTTGCTCATGGCGCCATCTATGATCAGGAGAGGCAACTATATCCAATGTTCCTCTGAATAATATTAGGAAGTTATACATGAATATGAATGTACATGAATCAATTAATAACAAACATACAGATTACCTGTTGAAAAGTTAATCTGTGTATTTGCTACTGATTTACTGCATTTAATATTGATTAATAGTGTAATTAATGAAAAAAAGTAAGTGTAATGTATGTAGTACCTCCAGTTTGCAATTTTCATTTTTTACATTACACTCTGGTTTCCATAAATTAAGGAACAGTCCTATGTTAATGTCAATAACATCAAAGCTAAATAACTTCTAAAGCAATTTTTTTTTTGTTTTGTTTTGAAAAATATAACAGATAAACATTTCATTCAAATATATCAGTATCTTGATTTTCCACAATATTTGTTCAGTTTGAAAGGGACCTGGGTTTGAGCTCTAGATAAGGCATGGATGTTTGTGTTGCTTTTCTGCTGAGGTTCGACCATCCTCACAGACCTTCTACTATGGCATTTTAAACTGACAGATGTCTGTCACACCTCTACAGCTAGCAGCTGCTTGAGGGAATATTCATTCATTTATTTATTGAGTTATTGAAGTTTAAATATTTAACATCAGTGTCATTCTGAATAAACTTATACAAAACTGACGAATAGTGAAGAATTATTTACACAAACTTTTAGAATACACACTCGTTTTATTAAACACTTTGATGCAGTCTGTATTATATAAATAATAAATACCCCCTCAAGCAGCTGCTTGCCATAGAGGTCTGACAGGAGCCTGTCAGTTTATATGCCACAGTAGAAGGTCTGAGAGGATGGCAGGGGCTCGAACCCAGGTTCCGTAGATCAGTAATCAAGCGCGCTAACCACTCGGCCATGGGACGGCTAAAAAAAATAAATACCCCCTCAAACAGCTGCTTGCCACAGCGGTCTGACAGGAGCCTGTCAGTTTATATGCCACAGTAGGATATCTGAGAGGATGGCAGGACCTCAGCAGAAAAATGACACATACATCCATGCCTTACCCGGGGCTCGACCCCAGGTCCCGTAGATCAGTAGCCAAGCGCGCTAACCACTCGGCCTAAGTTTTAATTTACTTCTGAAGTAATTTTTGTAACTGGCATTGTTATTGTAAAATATTTGAACTTCTATAACTCTAAGTAATTACCACTTTTGAGTCTATTCAAATTTTAGAGGAAAGATTGTCTTGAGCCAGGTGGAATTGAGCCAGGTGGAACCCATGACCTCCTGATAACATGTCAGGTGCTGTGGGCCACTGAGTTACAGGCCGCCGAGAGTACACATTCCATTTTGTCACATGTATGCACTGTTCAGGCAATCTAGCCAGAAGAGGCAGATAAATGCCATATAGATGGAAAGTATATATTACAAGTATACTGTTGATTAAATATTGAATAAACTCAACTTTTTTGTTATACACTAAGTAATTACCACTTTTGAGTTGATTCAAATTTTAGAGGAAAGTTTGTTTTGAGCCGGTTGGGATACGAACTCACGACGTTATCAGGAGGTCGTGAGTTCATATCCCACCCGACTCAAGACAAGCTTTCCTCTAAAATTTGAATCGACTCTAAAAAGGGGCGGGGATGGCTCAGTCGGTAGCGCGCCAGGCTCGTAATCTGTAGTTCCCAGGTTCGAGTCCCAGCTTGGTCAGCGTTGAGATTTATCTCCGCAAAAATTCCCCGCCCTGCCCATGGTCAGTAGGGACACCGATGGGCTTGGAAAGTCCGTCGGATGGGACTTTAAGCCGTGGATCCGTGTGCGGGAGAGCCATACCCTGTGCACGTTAAAGAACACACTGGATGGCCTTGACGGGAGGCTACCATCTGTCTCCCAACAGCTGTTCCAGTGAGTCCCCTCCCCCAACCTTCTCTGAGCCTTCGGGGTCCATGTGACCTGGCCATTTAGCCCATGGTGTGCAAAAAAGTGCCGCTCAGAGGTAAAACAACCCAACCCAATCGACTCAAATGTGGTAATTACTTAATGTATATCAAAAGAGTCGAGTTTATTCAATATTTAATCTTCTATAACTCATTAAATACTGAACGAATATTGTTGAAAATCAATATATTGATATATTTGATTGAGATCTTTATCTCTATCACATTTTTCGAAACGAAAAGCTTATATATATTAGCTATTACATATTATAGAGCATATGCATAAACTTCCGATTGACATAACATAGGGGTGTTCCTTAATTTATAGAAACAAGTGTAATTACATATAACAATTTTTTTTATAAAACTTTGTGCTTATTTCCTGATATTACAACTTGCTAATTAATTTCCTTTTTTATCTCTATACAGGCTGCTGGGCCTGCCAGTTTTTTCTCCAGCTTCTTCTGATCTCTCTTGAGTTGCTCTCTTGCAAATGGACTGTGTTTAATTATGGTGGACATTTATTTGATTAATGCCGTGGCTGCCAGAGAGCAGTGACAAAAACTCACTAACTATGCCCCCTGCTCTAATTTTTTACTCCTCTGTTACCTAACTATGGCAAATAAACCAGCATGTTGAATGTTGAATCTTCGGTGCCTTCTGTATTAATTAACTGGCCACATTGGTTGCATTGCTAGATGTCACTATATTTTCACAAGTATCATATTGAATTTATCTGTTTATTTTTGAGAAAAATATTTGGTTTTAATTTCTTTTTTTTTTTATGTATATATAATGATGTACTCTTACTATTCAATATTCCACTGTTGGTGGCCTCTGTCAATCCATGTGTGTGTTCCCTTTTTATCTATTCCCTTGTGCATTCCTTCTTTGCCTAATCCTTGTATAGAATCAAATGCAATACCTGCCACAGGGAATTAAATGTTGTCAATTAATGTTTATCAATAAAAACTGAAGAAAGTACAATAACCTGCAGTGGGAAAAAGCATTAGATGGAAGTTAATCTGCAAGATCCAAATTTGGTAAGTAATTTTATTTTCTGTCCTCTGTTTGGTACAAAATAATCATCCAAAATAAAATCTGAATTTGGAATTCAGTAAAAGTATTGATGACCGATTAACAGTTCCAGTGTACACTTGTTTTTCGTTGGAATTCAGTAAAAGTATTGATGACCGATTAACAGTTCCAGTGTACACTTGTTTTTGGTTGGAATTCAGTAAAAGTATTGATGACCGATTAACAGTTCCAGTGTACACTTGTTTTTGGTTGGAATTCAGTAAAAGTATTGATGACCGATTAACAGTTCCAGTGTACACTTGTTTTTGTTTGGAATTCAGTAAAAGTATTGATGACCGATTAACAGTTCCAGTGTACACTTGTTTTTGGTTGGAATTCAGTAAAAGTATTGATGACCGATTAACAGTTCCAGTGTACACTTGTTTTTGGTTGGAATTCAGTAAAAGTATCGATGACCGATTAACAGTTCCAGTGTACACTTGTTTTTGGTTGGAATTCAGTAAAAGTATCGATGACCGATTAACAGTTCCAGTGTACACTTGTTTTTGTTTGGAATTCAGTAAAAGTATTGACGACCGATTAACAGTTCCAGTGTACACTTGTTTTTGGTTGGAATTCAGTAAAAGTATTGATGACCGATTAACAGTTCCAGTGTACACTTGTTTTTGGTTGGAATTCAGTAAAAGTATTGATGACCGATTAACAGTTCCAGTGTACACTTGTTTTTGGTTGGAATTCAGTAAAAGTATTGATGACCGATTAACAGTTCCAGTGTACACTTGTTTTTGGTTGGAATTCAGTAAAAGTATTGATGACCGATTAACAGTTCCAGTGTACACTTGTTTTTGGTTGGAATTCAGTAAAAGTATCGATGACCGATTAACAGTTCCAGTGTACACTTGTTTTTGGTTGGAATTCAGTAAAAGTATCGATGACCGATTAACAGTTCCAGTGTACACTTGTTTTTGGTTGGAATTCAGTAAAAGTATTGACGACCGATTAACAGTTCCAGTGTACACTTGTTTTTGGTTGGAATTCAGTAAAAGTATTGATGACCGATTAACAGTTCCAGTGTACACTTGTTTTTGGTTGGAATTCAGTAAAAGTATTGATGACCGATTAACAGTTCCAGTGTACACTTGTTTTTCGTTGGAATTCAGTAAAAGTATTGATGACCGATTAACAGTTCCAGTGTACACTTGTTTTTGGTTGGAATTCAGTAAAAGTATTGATGACCGATTAACAGTTCCAGTGTACACTTGTTTTTGGTTGGAATTCAGTAAAAGTATTGATGACCGATTAACAGTTCCAGTGTACACTTGTTTTTGGTTGGAATTTAGTAAAAGTATTGATGACCGATTAACAGTTCCAGTGTACACTTGATTTTGGTTGGAATTCAGTAAAAGTATTGATGACCGATTAACAGTTCCAGTGTACACTTGTTTTTGGTTGGAATACAGTAAAAGTATTGATGACCGATTAACAGTTCCAGTGTACACTTGTTTTTGGTTGGAATTCAGTAAAAGTATTGATGACCGATTAACAGTTCCAGTGTACACTTGTTTTTGTTTGGAATTCAGTAAAAGTATTGATGACCGATTAACAGTTCCAGTGTACACTTGTGTTTGGTTGGAATTCAGTAAAAGTATTGATGACTGATTAACAGTTCCAGTGTACACTTGTTTTTGGTTGGAATTCAGTAAAAGTATTGATGACCGATTAACAGATGCAGTGTACACTTGTTTTTGGTATTTTAGTAATAAATTTTTTTGTTGAATAATTGTGAATTTTGGAAATTTTTGTACACTACCCCTGTTGAAATGCAGCTGCTGAATGTCATGAGCACAAAAGATTTCATTGGCATCTTAGACATCTATGCAAAACAAACTAGTTCCATATAGACATTGTAGTTTAAACAGCCCTCAATAGGGTGGGTGTGGTTCAGTCAGTAGCCTGCCAGGCTTGTAATCTGCAGTTCGCGGTTCGAATCCTGCCTGGGTCAGCATTGATATTTATCTCTGTAAAATTCTCCCTTCTCTCAGTCAATAGGAGACACTGATGAGCTTGAAAAGGAAGCTGTCCATCAGATAGGACATTAAGTTGGGTTGGGTTGTTTTATCTCTGAGCGGCACTTTTTTTGCACACCATGGGCTAAATGGCCAGGTCACATGGACCCCGAAGGCTCAGAGAAGGTTGGGGGAGGGGACCCACTGGAACAGCTGTTGGGAGACAGATGGTAGCCTCCCGTCAAGGCCATCCAGCGTGTTCTTTAACGTTGGGTTGTTTTACCCCTGAGCGGCACTTTTTTGCACACCATGGGCTAAATGGCCAGGTCACATGGACCCCGAAGGCTCAGAGAAGGTTGGGGGAGGGGACCCACTGGAACAGCTGTTGGGAGACAGATGGTAGCCTCCCGTCAAGGCCATCCAGCGTGTTCTTTAACGTTGGGTTGTTTTACCCCTGAGCGACACTTTTTTGCACACCATGGGCTAAATGGCCAGGTCACATGGACCCCGAAGGCTCAGAGAAGGTTGGGGGAGGGGACCCACTGGAACAGCTGTTGGGAGACAGATGGTAGCCTCCCGTCAAGGCCATCCAGCGTGTTCTTTAACGTTGGGTTGTTTTACCTTTGAGCGGCACTTTTTTGCACACCATGGGCTAAATGGCCAGGTCACATGGACCCCGAAGGCTCAGAGAAGGTTGGGGGAGGGGACCCACTGGAACAGCTGTTGGGAGACAGATAGTAGCCTCCCGTCAAAGCCATCCAGCGTGTTCTTTAACGTGCACAGTGTATGGCTCTCCCGCACACGGGGTCACAGTTTAACGTCCCATCCGATGGACGGCGGCCTTTCCAAGCCCATCGGTGTCCCCTACTGACCGTGGGCAGGTCGGGGAATTTTGCGGAGATAAATCTCAACGCTGACCCAGCTGGGACTCGAACCTGGGGACTACAGATTACGAGCCTGGTGCGCTACCGACTGAGCCACCCCCACCCCATAGGACATTAAGCCATGGCCCCATGTGCAGGGAGAGCCATACCCTCTGTACATTAAAGAACATGCTGGATGGTCTAGAGCAGTGGTTCTCAACCTTTTATATTTCACGTACCCCCTGGAAATGTGTATGTAATTGGCGTACCCCTTGTATAGATAGATAAAACTGTAGTTATAGTATAACAATGGGAATAAAACATATATATCAGTGGTTCTCAACCTTTTATGCTTCACGTACCCCCTGAAAATGTGTATGTAACTGGCATACCCCTTGTATAGATAGATAAAACTATAGTTATAGCATAACAATGGGAACAAAATAAAACATATATATTTCATATATCTAGCGACTTTTGAGCTTTCATGGCGTACCCTAAAAAATTTCCCGCGTACTCCATGTTGAGAACTCCTAGTTTAGAGCAGTGGTTCTCAACCTCTGATGCTTCCCATTGCACATACCCACTGGAAATATGTATGTAACTGGCGTACACCTTGTATAGATAGATAAAACTATAGTTATAGTATAACAATGGGAATAAAACTTTATTACTAGATCTAGCGATTTTTGAGCTCTTACTGTGTACCCCAAAAAATTTTACCCCATATTCCACGTTGAGAATCCCTAGTCTAGAGGAACATGTGGGAGGCTACCATCTGTCTTCTAACAGCTGTACAGTGGGTCCCTTATCCCCAACCTTCTCTGAGCCCTCAGGGTCCTTGTAGAATCTAATAGAATGTTGGTTTTTATACTTTTAAATTAAAAACAATTAAATTTAGGAATCAATTTTTGTTGCCTGTTAGATATTCCAGTGTTTATAACTGCTTGAATATTGAACAAATATTGTTTAAAATCGAGATTTAGATAGATTTGATTGAGATCTTTAATTTATCTTTAAACATATTTTAATTAAAAGTCATATTAAAGAAATAATTGAGCTCTGAATATGATTTTCTATTGAGATAAAATGAAACTATTTACAGAGTTCTGTCAAGTGCCTGTATCTCATAAAGGCAAAATATTGAACTTTTAACATCATACTTTGTCTTTATAACAAAATACTGAAAACTTTCAAAGCATCTGCTATGCTCAGTACTACTGGATTAAACAAGAGACAACTAATTTTATTTTTTTTCTAATGGATTTGGAATTTTACTGATCATCATCATCATCCTCAAGCAGCCACATGAGTTACGGAGGTCCAACCAGACCGTGCAATTTAGTTCTCCAAGCAAGTCTGTCCTGAGCTACATCTACTGCATCTGGCCACTGCACACGAATTCTAATAAGGTCCTGTTTGACATTGTCTGCCCACCGCATCCTAGGTCTCCCCCTCTTTCTGAGGCCTTTAGGCACACTGTTCATAACCCTATTCGCCAATCTATAATTATTCACACAGGCAACATGGCCAAACCAACGGAGTCTCTCTCTGCCCAATATGCTGCTTAAAGGAGGTTGCAAACTCCTTTGCCTAACCTCATCATTAGTTACAAAGTTGAACCACCTAATGCCCAAGATACTGCGTAAGCATCTGGAATCAAAAGCATCTAGTTTCCTGGGGCGGGAGTGGCTCAGTTGGTAGCGTGCCAGGCTCATAATCTGTAGTTCTCAGGTTCAAGTCCTAACTGGGCCAGCATTGAGATTTACCTCCACAAAACTCCTCACCTGTCCATGGTCAGTAGGGGACACCGATGGATTTGGAAAGGCTGCCATCCATCATATGGGATATTAAGCCGTTGCCCCATGTGCAGGAGAGCCATACTCTGTGCACGTTAAAGAACATGCTTGATGGCCTTGGCGGGAGTTATCATCTGTCTCCCAACAGCCGTTCCAGTGGATCCCCTTTCCCAACCTTTACTGAGCCTTCAGGGCCCTTGTGACTTGGCCAGTTTAACCCATTGTGTGCAAAAAAAAGTGCTGCTCAGAGATAAAACAACCCAACTCCATGATCTAATGTCATATTACACGGGGTGTGCAACTGATAGATATGTGTTGTACACTGGGAAAGTACATTTGCATAAATGAGGCTCATGCCAGCTATGATGCAAGAGGGGTTGGGTTGCGTTGTTTTACCTCTGAGCGGCACTTTTTTGCACACCATGAGCTAAATGGTTAGGTCACATAGACCCCGAAGGCTCAGAGAAGGTTGGGGGAGGGGACCCACTGGAGCAGCTGTTGGGAGACAGATGGGAGCCTCCCGTCAAGGCCATCCAGCGTGTTCTTTAACGTGCACAGGTTATGACTCTCCCGCACACGGGGTCACGGCTTAACGTCCCATCCGACGGACGGCGGCCTTTCCAAGCCCATCGGTGTCCCCTACTGACCGTGGGCAGGGCGGGGAATTTTGCGGAGATAAATCTCAACGCTGACCCAGCTGGGACTCGAACCTGGGAACTACAGATTACGAGCCTGGCGCGCTACCTGATGCAAGAGGGGCCATATCCTTCCATGCATATCAGCGGCTGTCAATCAAAAAAGCAGAGTTCCGTATGTGCAACTTCTCTTGCGGATTGGGCTAAAAGAAATGATGATCAACTGAAAGAAAAGCCCCAGAATGATAATTATAATATAAATTAAGTGAAACTAGTTAAGGAAAAGTGATTGGGTGAACCATCACACCACTTTAGCATTGAAGTTGCCTACAACAACAGTAATATCTCCTTGATAGAAATAAAAATATCCTGAAGTTGTCCGTAAAACCTATCTTTCTCATCCTCATCACCATCCTCAATGGGGCATAACAGATAACATTCAAGTGTTTAATTCTTGTCTGAAATTTAGCTGTGAGAAACCTTTCATTAATGCACTGTATGTATCTCAGGAAAGCATCACTAGTGTGTCTGCTGAGAAGCAAACCTACGCCCTGCTGATGCGGGGGCGGGGGTGGCTCAGTCGGTAGCGCACCAGACTCGTAATCTGTAGTTCCCAGGTTCGAGTCCCAGCTGGGTCAGCGTTGAGATTTATCTCTGCAAAATTCCCCGCCCTGCCCACGGTCAGTAGGGGACACCAATGGGCTTGGAAAAGCCGCCATCCGTCGGATGGGACGTTAAGCCGTGGCCCCGTGTACGGGAGAGCCATACCCTGTGCACGTTAAAGAACACGCTGGATGGTCTTGACGGGAGGCTACCATCTGTCTCCCAACAGCTGTTCCAGTGGGTCCCCTCCCCCAACCTTCTCTGAGCCTTCAGGGTCCATGTGACCTGGCCATTTAGTCCATGGTGTGCAAAAAAGTGCCGCTCAGAGGTAAAACAACCCAACCTACGATGGCCTCTGATCAGGATTATCCACCAGCTGATGAAATGTATCCTGTGAATCTATTCACTAGGGGCTGCCAACCCATAAACAGAAAACACAGCAGAAGATTCTCCCTCAACAGAAGCCCAACAGTGCAGCAAATTCAGGATCCATAATCAAGCTCAGAGCCATTATTCCATTCCGGTTGGTATATATGGTCAACATCAGGGCCCTGTGTGATTGACCACTCCTCAGCACGGTAGAAAAAAAAGAAATGTAACCACAGTAGTCCAGATCATTCTGAAAGGGGAGGGCTGCCAGATCAGTGTGACAGCCCTCCCCCTTCTTTCTAGAAGGGGAAGGCTTCCCTTCCATAAGAGAGTATCTCTTTTAAAAGGTATTATTGGTCTGCACCACAAGAAGGCAAGAGCAGAATTTAGTCCCTTTTTTTCATAAGTGCAAGGCTTAGCTCATTCTGTGCATTATCACAGAGGATTGTTCCATAGCTCTCCATCCAGTGACTACCTAGTTAGGTTAAAAAATACTTTTATTGTCTAGTGGACTTAAATTCTTTGAAAAGAATTAGGAAGCAAAATCTCAAGAAAAGTATTGTTTTTGCTAAATCTGTAATGTTTTGTTACATTAGACTGAGAGAAATTATCTACATTGCAGGTCCAAAAAATACTTTTATTGTCTAGTGGATTTAAATTCTTTGAAAAGAATTAGGGAGCAAATTCTCAAGAAAAGTATTGCTTTTGCTAAATCTGTAATGTTTTGTTACATTAGACTGAGAGAAATTATCTACATTGCAGGTCCAAAAAATACTTTTATTGTCTAGTGGATTTAAATTCTTTGAAAAGAATTAGGATGCAAATTCTCAAGAAAAGTATTGCTTTTGTTAAATTTGTAATGTTTTGTTACATTAGACTGAGAGAAATTACCTACATTGCAGGTCCAAAAAATACTTTTTTGTCTAGTGGATTTAAATTCTTTGAAAAGAATTAGGGAGCAAATTCTCAAGAAAAGTATTGTTTTTGCTAAATCTGTAATGTTTTGTTACATTAGACTGAGAGAAATTATCTACATTGCAGGTCCAAAAAATACTTTTATTGTCTAGTGGATTTAAATTCTTTGAAAAGAATTAGGAAGCAAATTCTCAAGAAAAGTTTTGCTTTTGCTAAATCTGTAATGTTTTGTTACATTAGACTGAGAGAAATTATCTACATTGCAGGTCCAAAAAATACTTTTATTGTCTAGTGGATTTAAATTCTTTGAAAAGAATTAGGAAGCAAATTCTCAAAAAAAGTTTTGCTTTTGCTAAATCTGCAATGTTTTGTTACATTAGACTGAAAGAAATTATCTACATTACACTTCCAAAAAATACTTTTATTGTCTAGTGGATTTAAATTCTTTGAAAAGAATTAGGGAGCAAATTCTCAAGAAAAGTATTGCTTTTGCTAAATCTGTAATGTTTTGTTACATTAGATTGAGAGAAATTATCTACATTGCAGGTCCAAAAAATACTTTTATTGTCTAGTGGATTTAAATTCTTTGAAAAGAATTAGGAAGCAAATTCTCAAGAAAAGTATTGTTTCTGCTAAACTGTAATGTTTTGTTACATTAGACTGAAAGAAATTATCTACATTACAGGTCCAAAAAATACTTTTATTGTCTAGTGGATTTAAATTCTTTGAAAAGAATTAGGGAGCAAATTCTCAAGAAAAGTAGTGTTTTTGCTAAATCTGTAATGTTTTGTTACATTAGATTGAGAGAAATTATCTACATTGCAGGTCCAAAAAATACTTTTATTGTCTAGTGGATTTAAATTCTTTGAAAAGAATTAGGAAGCAAATTCTCAAGAAAAGTATTGTTTCTGCTAAACTGTAATGTTTTGTTACATTAGACTGAAAGAAATTATCTACATTACAGGTCCAAAAAATACTTTTATTGTCTAGTGGATTTAAATTCTTTGAAAAGAATTAGGGAGCAAATTCTCAAGAAAAGTATTGCTTTTGCTAAATCTGTAATGTTTTGTTACATTAGATTGAGAGAAATTATCTACATTGCAGGTCCAAAAAATACTTTTATTGTCTAGTGGATTTAAATTCTTTGAAAAGAATTAGGAAGCAAATTCTCAAGAAAAGTATTGTTTCTGCTAAACTGTAATGTTTTGTTACATTAGACTGAAAGAAATTATCTACATTACAGGTCCAAAAAATACTTTTATTGTCTAGTGGATTTAAATTCTTTGAAAAGAATTAGGGAGCAAATTCTCAAGAAAAGTAGTGTTTTTGCTAAATCTGTAATGTTTTGTTACATTAGATTGAGAGAAATTATCTACATTGCAGGTCCAAAAAATACTTTTATTGTCTAGTGGATTTAAATTCTTTGAAAAGAATTAGGAAGCAAATTCTCAAGAAAAGTATTGTTTCTGCTAAACTGTAATGTTTTGTTACATTAGACTGAAAGAAATTATCTACATTACAGGTCCAAAAAATACTTTTATTGTCTAGTGGATTTAAATTCTTTGAAAAGAATTAGGGAGCAAATTCTCAAGAAAAGTATTGCTTTTGCTAAATCTGTAATGTTTTGTTACATTAGACTGAGAGAAATTATCTACATTGCAGGTCCAAAAAATGCTTTTATTGTCTAGTGGATTTAAATTCTTTGAAAAGAATTAGGAAGCAAAATCTCAAGAAAAGTATTGCTTTTGCAAAATCTGTAATGTTTTGTTACATTAGACTGAGAGAAATTATCTACATTGCAGGTCCAAAAAATACTTTTATTGTCTAGTGGATTTAAATTCTTTGAAAATAATTAGGAAGCAAATTCTCAAGAAAAGTATTGCTTTTGCTAAATCTGTAATGTTTTGTTACATTAGACTGAGAGAAATTATCTACATTGCAGCTCCAAAAAATGCTTTTATTGTCTAGTGGATTTAAATTCTTTGAAAAGAATTAGGAAGCAAAATCTCAAGAAAAGTATTGCTTTTGCTAAATCTGTAATGTTTTGTTACATTAGACTGAGAGAAATTATCTACATTGCAGGTCCAAAAAATACTTTTATTGTCTAGTGGATTTAAATTCTTTGAAAAGAATTAGGAAGCAAATTCTCAAGAAAAGTATTGCTTTTGCTAAATCTGTAATGTTTTGTTACATTAGACTGAGAGAAATTATCTACATTGCAGGTCCAAAAAATACTTTTATTGTCTAGTGGATTTAAATTCTTTGAAAAGAATTAGGGAGCAAATTCTCAAGAAAAGTATTGTTTTTGCTAAATCTGTAATGTTTTGTTACATTAGACTGAGAGAAATTATCTACATTGCAGGTCCAAAAAATACTTTTATTGTCTAGTGGATTTAAATTCTTTGAAAAGAATTAGGAAGCAAATTCTCAAGAAAAGTTTTGCTTTTGCTAAATCTGTAATGTTTTGTTACATTAGACTGAGAGAAATTATCTACATTGCAGGTCCAAAAAATACTTTTATTGTCTAGTGGATTTAAATTCTTTGAAAAGAATTAGGAAGCAAAATCTCAAGAAAAGTATTGCTTTTGCTAAATCTGTAATGTTTTGTTACATTAGACTGAGAGAAATTATCTACATTGCAGGTCCAAAAAATACTTTTATTGTCTAGTGGATTTAAATTCTTTGAAAAGAATTAGGGAGCAAATTCTCAAGAAAAGTATTGCTTTTGCTAAATCTGTAATGTTTTGTTACATTAGACTGAGAGAAATTATCTACATTGCAGGTCCAAAAAATACTTTTATTCTCTAGTGGATATAAATTCTTTGAAAAGAATTAGGAAGCAACTTCTCAAGAAAAATATCGCTTTTGCTAAATCTGTAATATTTTGTTACAATAGACTGAGAGAAATTATCTACATTGCAGGTCCAAAAAATACTTTTATTGTCTAGTGGATTTAAATTCTTTGAAAAGAATTAGGAAGCAAATTCTCAAGAAAAGTATTGCTTTTGCTAAATCTGTAATGTTTTGTTACATTAGACTGAGAGAAATTATCTACATTGCAGGTCCAAAAAATACTTTTATTGTCTAGTGGATTTAAATTCTTTGAAAAGAATTAGGAAGCAAATTCTCAAGAAAAGTATTGCTTTTGCTAAATCTGTAATGTTTTGTTACATTAGACTGAGAGAAATTATCTACATTGCAGGTCCAAAAAATGCTTTTATTGTCTAGTGGATTTAAATTCTTTGAAAAGAATTAGGAAGCAAATTCTCAAGAAAAGTATTGCTTTTGCTAAATCTGTAATGTTTTGTTACATTAGACTGAAAGAAATTATCTACATTACAGGTCCAAAAAATACTTTTATTGTCTAGTGGATTTAAATTCTTTGAAAAGAATTAGGGAGCAAATTCTCAAGAAAAGTATTGCTTTTGCTAAATCTGTAATGTTTTGTTACATTAGACTGAGAGAAATTATCTACATTGCAGGTCCAAAAAATACTTTTATTGTCTAGTGGATATAAATTCTTTGAAAAGAATTAGGAAGCAAATTCTCAAGAAAAGTATTGCTTTTTGCTAAATCTGTAATGTTTTGTTACATTTGACTGAGAGAAATTATCTACATTGCAGGTCCAAAAAATACTTTTATTGTCTAGTGGATTTAAATTCTTTGAAAAGAATTAGGAAGCAAATTCTCAAGAAAAGAATTGCTTTTGCTAAATCTGTAATGTTTTGTTACATTAGACTGAGAGAAATTATCTACATTGCAGGTCCAAAAAATACTTTTATTGTCTAGTGGATATAAATTCTTTGAAAAGAATTAGGAAGCAACTTCTCAAGAAAAATATCGCTTTTGCTAAATCTGTAATATTTTGTTACAATAGACTGAGAGAAATTATCTACATTGCAGGTCCAAAAAATACTTTTATTGTCTAGTGGATTTAAATTCTTTGAAAAGAATTAGGAAGCAAATTCTCAAGAAAAGTATTGCTTTTGCTAAATCTGTAATGTTTTGTTACATTAGACTGAGAGAAATTATCTACATTGCAGGTCCAAAAAATACTTTTATTGTCTAGTGGATTTAAATTCTTTGAAAAGAATTAGGGAGCAAATTCTCAAGAAAAGTATTGCTTTTGCTAAATCTGTAATGTTTTGTTACATTAGACTGAGAGAAATTATCTACATTGCAGGTCCAAAAAATGCTTTTATTGTCTAGTGGATTTAAATTCTTTGAAAAGAATTAGGAAGCAAATTCTCAAGAAAAGTATAGCTTTTGCTAAATCTGTAATGTTTTGTTACATTAGACTGAAAGAAATTATCTACATTACAGGTCCAAAAAATACTTTTATTGTCTAGTGGATTTAAATTCTTTGAAAAGAATTAGGGAGCAAATTCTCAAGAAAAGTATTGCTTTTGCTAAATCTGTAATGATTTGTTACATTAGACTGAGAGAAATTATCTACATTGCAGGTCCAAAAAATACTTTTATTGTCTAGTGGATATAAATTCTTTGAAAAGAATTAGGAAGCAAATTCTCAAGAAAAGTATTGCTTTTTGCTAAATCTGTAATGTTTTGTTACATTTGACTGAGAGAAATTATCTACATTGCAGGTCCAAAAAATACTTTTATTGTCTAGTGGATTTAAATTCTTTGAAAAGAATTAGGAAGCAAATTCTCAAGAAAAGTATTGCTTTTGCTAAATCTGTAATGTTTTGTTACATTAGACTGAGAGAAATTATCTATATTGCAGGTCCAAAAAATACTTTTATTGTCTAGTGGATTTAAATTCTTTGAAAAGAATTAGGGAGCAAATTCTCAAGAAAAGTATTGCTTTTGCTAAATCTGTAATGTTTTGTTACATTAGACTGAGAGAAATTATCTACATTGCAGGTCCAAAAAATACTTTTATTGTCTAGTGGATTTAAATTCTTTGAAAAGAATTAGGAAGCAAATTCTCAAGAAAAGTATTGCTTTTGCTAAATCTGTAATGTTTTGTTACATTAGACTGAGAGAAATTATCTACATTGCAGATCCAAAAAATACTTTTATTGTCTAGTGGATTTAAATTCTTTGAAAAGAATTAGGAAGCAAATTCTCAAGAAAAGTATTGCTTTTGCTAAATCTGTAATGTTTTGTTACATTAGACTGAGAGAAATTATCTACATTGCAGGTCCAAAAAATACTTTTATTGTCTAGTGGATATAAATTCTTTGAAAAGAATTAGGAAGCAAATTCTCAAGAAAAGTATTGCTTTTTTGCTAAATCTGTAATGTTTTGTTACATTTGACTGAGAGAAATTATCTACATTGCAGGTTCAAAAAATACTTTTATTGTCTAGTGGATTTAAATTCTTTGAAAAGAATTAGGGAGCAAATTCTCAAGAAAAGTATTGCTTTTGCTAAATCTGTAATGTTTTGTTACATTAGACTGAGAGAAATTATCTACATTGCAGGTCCAAAAAATACTTTTATTGTCTAGTGGATATAAATTCTTTGAAAAGAATTAGGAAGCAACTTCTCAAGAAAAATATCGCTTTTGCTAAATCTGTAATATTTTGTTACAATAGACTGAGAGAAATTATCTACATTGCAGGTCCAAAAAATACTTTTATTGTCTAGTGGATTTAAATTCTTTGAAAAGAATTAGGAAGCAAATTCTCAAGAAAAGTATTGCTTTTGCTAAATCTGTAATGTTTTGTTACATTAGACTGAGAGAAATTATCTACATTGCAGGTCCAAAAAATACTTTTATTGTCTAGTGGATTTAAATTCTTTGAAAAGAATTAGGAAGCAAATTCTCAAGAAAAGTATTGCTTTTGCTAAATCTGTAATGTTTTGTTACATTAGACTGAGAGAAATTATCTACATTGCAGGTCCAAAAAATGCTTTTATTGTCTAGTGGATTTAAATTCTTTGAAAAGAATTAGGAAGCAAATTCTCAAGAAAAGTATTGCTTTTGCTAAATCTGTAATGTTTTGTTACATTAGACTGAAAGAAATTATCTACATTACAGGTCCAAAAAATACTTTTATTGTCTAGTGGATTTAAATTCTTTGAAAAGAATTAGGAAGTAAATTCTCAAGAAAAGTATTGCTTTTGCTAAATCTGTAATGTTTTGTTACATTAGACTGAGAGAAATTATCTACACTGCAGGTCCAAAAAATACTTTTATTGTCTAGTGGATTTAAATTCTTTGAAAAGAATTAGGGAGCAAATTCTCAAGAAAAGTATTGCTTTTGCTAAATCTGTAATGTTTTGTTACATTAGACTGAGAGAAATTATCTACATTGCAGGTCCAAAAAATACTTTTATTGTCTAGTGGATTTAAATTCTTTGAAAAGAATTAGGAAGCAAATTCTCAAGAAAAGTATTGCTTTTTGCTAAATCTGTAATGTTTTGTTACATTAGACTGAGAGAAATTATCTACATTGCAGGTCCAAAAAATACTTTTATTGTCTAGTGGATTTAAATTCTTTGAAAAGAATTAGGAAGCAAATTCTCAAGAAAAGTATTGCTTTTGCTAAATCTGTAATGTTTTGTTACATTAGACTGAGAGAAATTATCTACACTGCAGGTCCAAAAAATACTTTTATTGTCTAGTGGATTTAAATTCTTTGAAAAGAATTAGGGAGCAAATTCTCAAGAAAAGTATTGCTTTTGCTAAATCTGTAATGTTTTGTTACATTAGACTGAGAGAAATTATCTACACTGCAGGTCCAAAAAATACTTTTATTGTCTAGTGGATTTAAATTCTTTGAAAAGAATTAGGAAGCAAATTCTCAAGAAAAGTATTGCTTTTGCTAAATCTGTAATGTTTTGTTACATTAGACTGAAAGAAATTATCTACATTACAGGTCCAAAAAATACTTTTATTGTCTAGTGGATTTAAATTCTTTGAAAAGAATTAGGGAGCAAATTCTCAAGAAAAGTATTGCTTTTGCTAAATCTGTAATGTTTTGTTACATTAGACTGAGAGAAATTATCTACATTGCAGGTCCAAAAAATACTTTTATTGTCTAGTGGATTTAAATTCTTTGAAAAGAATTAGGAAGCAAATTCTCAAGAAAAGTATTGCTTTTGCTAAATCTGTAATGTTTTGTTACATTAGACTGAAAGAAATTATCTACATTACACTTCCAAAAAATACTTTTATTGTCTAGTGGATTTAAATTCTTTGAAAAGAATTAGGGAGCAAATTCTCAAGAAAAGTATTGCTTTTGCTAAATCTGTAATGTTTTGTTACATTAGACTGAGAGAAATTATCTACACTGCAGGTCCAAAAAATACTTTTATTGTCTAGTGGATTTAAATTCTTTGAAAAGAATTAGGGAGCAAATTCTCAAGAAAAGTATTGCTTTTGCTAAATCTGTAATGTTTTGTTACATTAGACTGAGAGAAATTATCTACACTGCAGGTCCAAAAAATACTTTTATTGTCTAGTGGATTTAAATTCTTTGAAAAGAATTAGGAAGCAAATTCTCAAGAAAAGTATTGCTTTTGCTAAATCTGTAATGTTTTGTTACATTAGACTGAAAGAAATTATCTACATTACAGGTCCAAAAAATACTTTTATTGTCTAGTGGATTTAAATTCTTTGAAAAGAATTAGGGAGCAAATTCTCAAGAAAAGTATTGCTTTTGCTAAATCTGTAATGTTTTGTTACATTAGACTGAGAGAAATTATCTACATTGCAGGTCCAAAAAATACTTTTATTGTCTAGTGGATTTAAATTCTTTGAAAAGAATTAGGAAGCAAATTCTCAAGAAAAGTATTGCTTTTGCTAAATCTGTAATGTTTTGTTACATTAGACTGAAAGAAATTATCTACATTACAGGTCCAAAAAATACTTTTATTGTCTAGTGGATTTAAATTCTTTGAAAAGAATTAGGGAGCAAATTCTCAAGAAAAGTATTGCTTTTGCTAAATCTGTAATGTTTTGTTACATTAGACTGAGAGAAATTATCTACATTGCAGGTCCAAAAAATACTTTTATTGTCTAGTGGATTTAAATTCTTTGAAAAGAATTATGATTAGTGGATTTAAACTGTGAATACAGACAGCTTCATCATAACTGGAAATTTTATTACCAACATTTGAAAGGCAGAGATATATCTTTGCTACATTGTTAAGGTAAATATTATATATTAAATGTTTTCATTTATATGATTTAAAGACTTCTGTAATGTATGTAAGGAAAAGAGTGGCAATTTTTTGAATAATTCTTTTTACGTAGCATTATTGTCATTAACCAATTACTCAAAAGAATTATGCAAAAACAAATTTTAGTTAAATTATTATTTTATTATTCCGTCCCGTGGCCGAGTGGTTAGCGCGCTTAGCTACTGATCTACGGGACCTGGTTTCGAGCCCCGGATAAGGCATGGATGTGTGTGTCGTTTTTCTGCTGAGGTCCTGCCATCCTCTCAGACCTTCTACTATGGCATAAAAACTGACAGGCTCCTATCAGACCTCTGTGGCAAGCAGCTGCTTGAGGTGGTATTTATTTTTATTTATTTATTATTTTATTCACTGTGGCATATTAGTAACAGCCATTTTGGAACACAGAAAAGTATGATATGGTTTTTTTTTTTTCTCTCTCTGTTACAATTTACCACAAAGGCCAGTTGGGTTGTTTTACCTCTGAGCGACCCTTTTTGCACACAATGCGCTAAGTGACCAAGTCACAAGGATTCCTAGGGCTCAGAGATGGTTTGGGGGAGGGTACCCACGAGAGCTGTTAGTGTACGGATGGTAGCTTTCCATCAAGCCAGTCCAGCATGTTCTTTAATGTACAGTCGCTCAAAAAAGTATCCGAACGCTATGGTTGATTACAAAATTCAGAAAAAATATGTGGCAACGATTTTTTTAGAAATCAGTGATCTATCAACCTTCGTGTCACGTGACATGATGAGACAGATGGTAGCCTCCCGTCAAGGCCATCCAGCGTGTTCTTTAACGTTGGGTTGTTTTACCTCTGAGCGGCACTTTTTTGCACACCATGGGCTAAATGGCCAGGTCACAAGGACCCCGAAGTCTCAGAGAAGGTTGGGGGAGGGGACCCACTGGAACAGCTGTTGGGAGACAGATGGTAGCCTCCCGTCAAGGCCATCCAGCGTGTTCTTCAACGTTGGATTGTTTTACCTCTGAGCGGCACTTTTTTGCACACCATGGGCTAAATGGCCAGGTCACATGGACCCCGAAGGCTCAGAGAAGGTTGGGGGAGGGGACCCACTGGAACAGCTGTTGGGAGACAGATGGTAGCCTCCCGTCAAGGCCATCCAGCGTGTTCTTCAACGTTGGATTGTTTTACCTCTGAGCGGCACTTTTTTGCACACCATGGGCTAAATGGCCAGGTCACATGGACCCCCGAAGGCTCAGAGAAGGTTGAGGGAGGGGACCCACTGGAACAGCTGTTGAGAGACAGATGGTAGCCTCCCGTCAAGGCCATCTAGCGTGTTCTTTAACGTGCACAGGGTATGCACACTGGGCCACGGCTTAACGTCCCCCACACGGGGGACACGGCTTAACGTCCATCCGACGGACGGCGGCCTTTCCAAGCCCATCGATGTCCCCTACTGACCGTGGGCAGGGCGGGGAATTTTGCGGAGATAAATCTCAACGCTGACCCAGCTGGGACTCGAACCTGGGAACTACAGATTACGAGCCTGGCGCGCTACCGACTGAGCCACCCCCGTCCCCATCTTCATGACATTGTTGTCTGCCACTTGAGGCTTGACTGCTAGAATAGTGCCTACATGTGACAGTGTGGAATGTGTCGCCCTCTAGGTAGAAATGTTCATAACTTTAATTAGGGGAGATCTGGATCAGCGACCAGTAGCTCAATGGTCCAGAGCACCTGATATGTTATCAGGAGGTTATGGGTTTGTATCCCACCTGTCTCAAGACAATTTTTCCTGTAAAAAAAATTGGATTGGCGTAAGAGTGGTAATTTCCTGATCTTCAGATGCTTTGAAAAAATCATACAGGTATAAACACAAGTATAACAGGATTAAATAAGCTCTCATTGTATGGGGGGCGAGGGTGGCTCAGTCAGTAGCGCGCCAGGCTCGTAATCTGTAGTTCCCAGGTTCGAGTCCCAGCTGGGTCAGCGTTGAGATTTATCTCCGCAAAATTCCCCGTCCTGCCCACAGTCAGTAGGGGGCATCGATGGCCTTGGAAAGGCCGCCGTCCGTCGGATGGGACGTTAAGCCGTGGCTCTGTGCGCGGGAGAGCCATACCCTGTGCACGTTAAAGAACACGCTGGATGGCCTTGACGGGGGGCTACCATCTGTCTCCCAACAGCTGTTCCAGTGGGTCCCCTCCCCAACCTTCTCTGAGCCTTCGGGGTCCATGTGACCTGGCCATTTAGCCCATGGTGTGCAAAAAAGTGCCGCTCAGAGGTAAAACAACCCAACGTTAAAGAACACGCTGGATGGCCTTGACGGGAGGCTACCATCTGTCTCCCAACAGCTGTTCCAGTGGGTCCCCTCCCCGACCTTCTCTGAGCCTTCGAGGTCCATGTGACCTGGCCATTTAGCCCATGGTGTGCAAAAAAGTGCCGCTCAGAGGTAAAACAACCCAACGTTAAAGAACACGCTGGATGGCGTTGACGGGAGGCTACCATCTGTCTCCCAACAGCTGTTCCAGTGGGTCCCCTCCCCCAACCTTCTCTGAGCCTTCGGGGTCCTTGTGACCTGGCCATTTAGCCCATGGTATGCAAAAAAAGTGCCACTCAGAGGTAAAACAACCCAACCCAAATCCATGGCAATGGCCAGTTAACAGTTTTCTAGATATTAAAGCCAGATAACAAAGCTATTACTGTACGTTTTTTATATGTACGAATTTATTAATAGAAAATTAGTAGCTTGTAGGAAAATAATAATATTTTAAGAAGTAAAAGTGAACTATTTTTATTTTTTCAGATTATTAATTCCCATCTGCTAAGAATCACTTGTCCATAACACCTGTGCCACATCCTCTACTGCCAGCGAATTGTGACATTCAGAAGAAGTTACACCTTGCATGTCTCTCTGTCTGCCTTATGCCACTGTGTCCCTATATCAACCAAATCCTACATATTGTTCCTTTTAATGAGATATCTATGTATCCATGTATATTTTGTCACTACAGGTATTCATTGCTGCGCAATCTGTCTTCGATGAATTATCGTACTTCAAATGTTTTCTATAAATAATAGTCTGAGTGACTAAATTCCATCTTTTTTAGATGTGTAGCTACGAATCATATAATTTATTATGTAGTTCAACTTTTTTCAATTCAACAACTTATAAAAAAAAAGTGTATGCAGAACAAAGTACAGATTAAACTATTTGATTCAGTCTTTTAATGATTCAACTATTAAATGTCTTTCGTAAATTTTAGAAAAACTCGTATGGTTGTTAAAATTTCCAGTTATATGTATAGTCGCTCAAGAAAGTATCCGAACACCACGGTTGATTACAGAATTCAGAAAAAATATCTGGCAACGATTTTTTCAGAAATTAGTGATCTGGCAACCTTCGTGTCACGTGACACGAGTCGTTGCCAGATATTTTTTCTGAATTCTCTAATCAACCGTGGTGTTCGGATACTTTTTTGAGCGACTGTACAATTATAAACCACTTTAAACTCGCAAAGTTTAAACCACAAAAAAAAAGACTTTATTACATAAAAATAAAAATTAATATTTTGCATTTCTATTTAAGTTGCTAAAATATTAAAAGTTTATTTTACAGTCCTAAACATGTGAATATTAATAATTATACTAGAAGTTATATAGTAAATTTAAAGTACCAATTATAGTGTGTCATTCATAATTATGTTATTTGTATAGAGAGAGATATTCTTGTTTTGACTCTATAATTCCATTAATTTTTTGCAAACTATATTGTTGCTAATATATGACTAAATAATGCTGGTATACCTATAGTTAAATATTGATCACTATACTTAAAGAAAAAAAAAATACTGTATATATGGCACTGGTGCTGATTGTAACTTTTAGTTACCAGATTTATAGATTAATATTACACTACCACACAATATAGTTGCAATTTACAGAACAGTGAAAAAACCGACTATAGTTATGCCATTGTATTATGATCTCTAAAACTTTGTAAAAGCTACAAACATTTGTACAGTATAGCTAAATGTAAATTTTGTTTATAATAAATGAATTTGTATGTTGGCCAGGGAAATGCCCTGAGCTTATTAATTACACTAAAGAAAAACTGAATGAATTGGTAAGTGTCCACCAGTTTGAAATGTAATACAACATTAAATCCTTAATCATATAATATGAAATGTACAGCAATTAAATTCCAGGGGGATATATGTTTTCCTTTTTAAAACAGACTTCTTCTAAGCCTCTTTTGTTTGCGTTATTGATGTAGGCATGTATCAAAACACTATTGTTTTAAAGAATACTTTTATAACAAATGTTAAATCTTCTTATCAAACCATGGTAGTAATTTTTTCTAGTCTTTAAATCGTTTTCAATTCATCAGCTATCTTGGAGTGCAATCGTATTACCGCTTCATATCCTTTGTCCACTTATTCCAGTGTCTTTCGGGGCGAGGGTGGCTCAGTCGGTAGCACACCAGGCTCGTAATCTATAGTTCCCAGGTTCGAGTCCCAGCAAGATCAACTTCGAGATTTATCTCCTCAAAATTCCCTACCCTGCCCACGGTCAGTAGGGGACACTGATGGGCTTGGAAAGGCCGTCGTCCGTCGGATGGGATGTTAAGCCGTAGCTCCGTGTGTGAGAGAGCCATACCCTGTGAACGTTAAAGAACACGATGGATGGCCTTGACGGGAGGTTGCCATCTGTCTCCCAACAACTATCCCAGTGGGTCCCCTCCCCCAACCTTCTCTGAGCCTTCGGGGTCCATGTGACCTGGCCATTTAGCCCATGGTGTGTAAAAAAAAAAAGTGCCACTCAGAGGTAAAACAACCCAACGTTAAAGAACACGCTGGATGGCCTTGACGGGAGGCTACCATCTGTCTCCCAACAGCTGTTCCAGTGGGTCCCCTCTCCCAACCTTCTCTGAACCTTTGGGGACCTGGCTATTGAGCTCATTATGTGCAAAAAAAAGTGTTGTTCAGAGGTAAAACAACTCAACCTGTATCACATTTTATGAATTTCTAATACCAGATCTGCAAAGAACTTGTACAATCAATACACCTTAGTTTTTATGCACTTATTGTACCTTTGTATCTGAAGCAAACAAATCTTGCAGGTAGCTGCAGAAATCGAAAATAATTAAGAGCAGCATAGGTAGAAAGAAAATTCAACAAGTAGTACAAAAACATTGTTCTTTAAGCAACAAAAAACATAATTCATTTCAAAGCTCATTGAGAATATTATTTTAAGCAGTTATTAGTATTATATCTCGTGGGTTGGGTTGTTTTACCTCTGAGCGGCACTTTTTTGCACACCATGGGCTAAATGGCCAGGTCACATGGACCCCGAAGGCTCAGAGAAAGTTGGGGGAGGGGACCCACTGGAACAGCTGTTGGGAGACAGATGGTAGCCTCCCGTCAAGGCCATCCAGCGTGTTCTTTAACGTGCACAGGGTATGGCTCTCCCGCACACGGGGCCACGGCTTAACTCCCATCCGACGGACGGCGGCCTTTCCAAGCCCATCGGTGTCCCCTACTGACCGTGGGCAGGGCGGGGAATTTTGCGGAGATAAATCTCAACGCTGACCCAGCTGGGACTCGAACCTGGGAACTACAGATTACGAGCCTGGCGCGCTACCGACTGAGCCACCCCCGCCCCATATCTCGTGGGAGTGTAAATTAAACCTGGAATTTAGTTGTTGCCATTTATATTATGAAGAGTTATGGAACTATTTTGTTTTTTTTGTGTACATGTGTTTTGGAGGGAGTCAGGTGCTACTGATTATGCTAGTTCAAAAAAATTTAATATAATTTTTTTATGCTGGGTATTGTAATAATTAAAATTAAACGTACATGTAAAATGGTTTGAAAATGTGTGATAATGCAAACTGTTCGTTGCGTCATGTATTTGTTAACCTCAGTAAAACAGAAACATGAAAATATATGTGACAATGAAGACCGTTGTTTCTAAGTTTGTCACATCTGCCATTGTTTGACGGCTATCCTTTTTTTTATTATTAGTAAAATGAGAAATGTTAACATTTAATTGTACTGGTCTGTCGGTAGTGCACCAGGCTCGTAATCTGTAGTTCCCACGTTCAAGTCCCAGCTGGGTCAGCGTTGAGTTTTATGCGTTTACTCAGGACCCAACATCCTCATCAACCTTCTACAATGGCATAAAAACAGGGGCACTTGAGACCTTGCAATTTAGGCCATTGTGTATAAAAAAGGGCCATTCACAGGTAAAACAACCCAACCCAATATTTTTCTGAGCATTTAACAATAATTTTACCATATCTTTGATTACTGAATATAGAATATCTGTTGAAACAATTTGTTGTTTTGCATTATGGCATTTATTGGCATAACCCGAGTTTTAGCATTCTTCTTATGAACACTTTAATGTTTAACCAAATGCAAAACTCCATTAAAGTTTATTATAAAATATCAATAATTTACGAAATCTATACTGACTTATTATTATATGTCCAAATGAATTCATACAATTTTTGCATCATTGGGTGGTTTTACCTCTGAGTGGCACTTTTTTGCCCACCATGGGCTAAATGGCCAGGTCACATGGACACTGAAGGCTCAGAGAAAGTTGGGGGAGGGAACCCACTGGAACAGCTGTTGGGAGACAGATGGTAGCCTCCTGTCAAGACCATCCAGCGTGTTCTTTAACGTTGGGTTGTTTTACCTCTGAGCGGCACTTTTTTGCCCACCATGGGCTAAATGGCCAGGTCACATGGACACTGAAGGCTCGTAGAAAGTTGGGGGAGGGGACCCACTGGAACAGCTGTTGGGAGACAGATGGTAGCCTCCTGTCAAGACCATCCAGCGTGTTCTTTAACGCTGGGTTGTTTTACCTCTGAGCGACACTTTTTTGCCCACCATGGGCTAAATGGCTTGGTCACATGGACCCTGAAGGCCCATAGAAGGTTGGGGGGGACCCACTGGAACAGCTGTTGGGAGACAGATGGTAGTCTCCCGTCAAGACCATCCAGCCTGTTCGTTAACGTTGGTTTGTTTTACATCTAAGCGGCACTTTTTTGCACAAAATGGGCTAAATGGCCAGGTCACATGGACCCCGAAAACTCAGAAGGTTGAGGGAGGGGACCCACTGGAACAGCTGTAAAGAGACAGATGGGAGCCACCTGTCAATGCCATTCCGCAATGTTCTTTAACTAGCATAGTGTTCTCCTGCACACAGGGCCATGACTTTACGTACCATCTGACATACGGCAGCTTTTTCAAGTCCTCAGTATCCCCTACTGACCAATGGCAGAATGAGTGTTTAGTGGAAATAAATCTAAATGCTGGCACGGTGGGAGGGAGGGGACTCGAACCTGGGAACTGCGGATTATGAGTGTGGTGTGGTACTGACTGACCCAACAACCATCCCTTGGATAATTTTTTACTATTTACTTTAAGCCAATATGTTTTTCATTACCCTCCTAGCATGGGTCGGGGGTGGCTCAGTTGGTAGCGTGCCGAGCTCGTAATCTGCAGTTCCCAGGTTCGAGTCCCAGTTGGGTCAGCATTGAGATTGACTATGATGCCTATGATCAGTAGGGGACACCGGTGAGCTTGAAAAGGCATCCGTCCATTAGATGAGATGTTAAGCCGTGGCCCCATGTGTGGGAGAGAGCCATACCCTGTGCACGTTAAAGAACACGCTGGATGACCTTGATGGGAGTCTATCATCTGTCTCCCAACAGCTTTCCAGTGGGTTCCTTCCCCCAATATTCTCTGAGCCTTGGGGATCCTTGTGACCTTGCCATTTAGCCCATGGTGTGCAAAAAAAGTACTACTCAGAGGTAAAACAACCCAACAACTAAAGAACACACTGGATGGCCTTGACGGGAGGCTACCATCTGTCCCCCAACAACTGTTCCAGTGGGTTCCATCCCCCCAATCTCCTGAGTTTTCGGGGTCCATGTGACCTGGCCATTTAGCCCATGGTGTGCAAAAAAGTACCGCTCAGAGGTAAAACAACCCAACCTCCCAAAAAAATTCACAATTAAAAAATGTAAACCAAACTACTCTGATAATTGATAGCCAACAGCCGATACACAACGCTAAAATTGTATTTAAAACCTTGACAAATTAAGAGATAGGTTGCGTAGATCTTGAACATAATTTTAATCAGTAAAGTCCTTTCCCACACAACCCCAATATCCATGAAATATCATTAGATATCTAAGAAAACTATAAGATTAACCATTTAACCTGATATCTTTTAGCTAAATTCAGGATATTGGTTGTGTGGGTTGTTTTAAATTATAACCGAAACATTTGAATTTCAAGTGTAGACCCAAATAGCTGTCAAACAATGTCGTAGTGGATGTATCAACAGTTTTCTAATGTCTGTTTTAAAATGTTTGTTTCTAAGTGAATATGTGAAATACGTTTGTTATTGTCAATCAAAAAATTTCACATTTCCAATAAAAATGCTTCCATGATGTATGCAAAACCTAGTCAGTTTTAGGATTGCATAGTCTAATAGTTGGATTACAAATCAGTTAGTCAAATGATTTATGAATATTGTCAAACAGTGTTAATTCTATTCAAAGACCAATAATCCCTGTGAAGAAATCTGTTCGGTCAGAAAAATGTTCGTGTATACTTCAAACAATAGTAGTAGTTTTAAGAAATTATTTAGCACTTTAGTAAATGTTGACGTTCTGTTAATTTATTCTGCTCTTTGTACTATACTAATTGTACAGTCGCTCAAAAAAGTATCCGAACACTATGGTTGATTGCAAAATTCAGAAAAAATATCTGGCATTTATTTTTTTAGAAATTAGTCACCTTCGTGTCACGTGACACGAAGGTTGCCAGATGACTAATTTCTAAAAAAATAAATGCCAGATATTTTTTCTGAATTTTTGCAATCAACCATAGTGTTCGGATACTTTTTTGAGCGACTGTACACAGATAATAGTAGGATGATCCATCGAATTATTGTTTCGTGAGGACGTGAACTATGCAAATATCCATCTGAAGATGGCATTGCAGTTGTTATTTGTAACCAAATTTCTCTTTAAAAAAAATACCTTAATGTAGTCATACTGTGTGATAAGTGCTAAGTGTAATTTTGCATGATTTCCATCTCTGATATGTGGAGTCAATTAAAGTCTCAACATTTGTAAGTGTGCGGATATCAGCTCTTTCAACTGAATAAGAAAGACTTTTTTTTGTATAAGGTTCAAAATGTAACATATTGGTTACTGATTTCATGTTTGTTTATAACAAGACAACATTCTGTTTCATTTTCAAAGTAATATTGCATCATGAACAGTGGAAGGTTTTTTTTCCGTCAATATGATTCATGTTTATCTATTAAATTCCATGGTTTTGGGACCATTTTATCCGATGGATAAGGCATCTTTAAAAGTCCTCTATGGACATATCAAGAATTGCAATATAAACGGCTTTAATGAGTTGTTTTTAAAATGTTATTTATTCGTTATTTATTGTAAAATATTTTATCTATATAATTATTTTCTTGTTTTTTGATTTGTTTATGTTATGTTTATAATTAAATGCATGTTTACCATTAAAACAGATGATGCTTATTTGTTTTATGTATGAAAAAAAAGTTAAAATCTATACACATTGATCAGAGAAAATGTGCATTTTATTGTAGTTGGATTGCTTAAACCTGAAATAGGTGTTATTTTTATACACTGGGTGTTTGAAATGTGTGTTTTTTGTCATATGCACGAGTAAATTATCCTAAATTTCATATTGTTATTTTTAAGATTGCTTTATATAAAATGTGTAAGCTCCAAGATCTGTTTTCAGCTCTAAACACATATATTAAGATTTACACTTCGATATTTTGTCCAAATCAAAGCTTAGTATTTAGTTCAATATATTAACGAGGGAGATTATTTATCATAATGTTCATAAATTCTTGTGTTTAGTGTCCCAAGGAACAAATTAAGAAAAAATATAAATTTTAAATCTGGAATAAAATACATATTATGTTTGTTCATTTACCAAGAATTATTTTTTTAACTATTATTTAAAAACTGTTAACGGTTTTGGCCCATACAGGGAAATATTATTTTCCTATTTATGATGGTAAGAGTTATGAACCTAAATACTAAGCACATGAATATTTTTTTTTTCATATTTAAATATTTTCCAGATGATTAAAGTTAAGAAATAGTGCCATAAAATTTCTGATTTGGAAAATAAAAAAAAAAGCTTGAATGCACTGTAGGATTAAAACTCTCCCGGAAAAACCCGACACAAAAATAATTAAAAAAAAAAAGAAAGCATAAATTTTTATTCCATATACACCGAGATGCCAGTTTATTAGGTACAGTCGCTCAAAAAAGTATCCGAACACAAGGGTTGATTGCATAAGTCAGAAAAAAATATCTGGCAACGATTGTTTGTTTTTTTAGAAATTAGTGATCTGGCTAATTTCACTAATTTCTAAAATTATCGTTGCCAGATATTTTTTTCTGAATTCTGCAATCAACCATAGTGTTCGGATTTTTTTTTTTTTGAGCGACTGTACACGAAGGTTGCCAGATCACTAATTTCTAAAATTATCGTTGCCAGATATTTTTTTCTGAATTCTGCAATCAACCATAGTGTTCGGATTTTTTTTTTTTTTGAGCGACTGTACACGAAGGTTGCCAGATCACTAATTTCTAAAATTATCGTTGCCAGATATTTTTTTCTGAATTCTGCAATCAACCATAGTGTTCGGATTTTTTTTTTTTTGAGCGACTGTACACGAAGGTTGCCAGATCACTAATTTCTAAAAATATCGTTGCCAGATATTTTTTCTGAATTCCGCAATCAACCATAGTGTTCGGATATTTGTTTGAGCGACTGTACACCTACCTGTTAGTGTCCACTTCCCAGATAGATGGCGCCACTCGTGTGCCTGATTTATACTGTCCCTTGCAGCTACGTGCTGGAACGAACCATTTTTATGACGAGGGTTGGTGTAGCTAATAAACTGGCATCTCAATTTAGAATATCATTTTTAGACTTTTCCCTTTGGTGAAATATTCTTACCAAATCCCTACTTAAATCTTATCCCCACGAGACAAATTTAATTCTCGACCCACCCCCACTCCTGAAACTTAAACTGTTCCTGTGTGTGGACAAAGGTGTGGGACTCGGGTGCAAAAAAATCGGAAACAGTCTAACTGCTGAGGGGGTGGGGCCGTATAATTGGGGGGGTCTACAAAATATTTCGCAACTTACGAATTCAAATCTATTTTCAATAAGTATTATCTATAATTATTTTACATAAAAAAATCCCACAAAGCCGAAGCTTATCAGCGGGAATGTACAGTCGCTCAAAAAAGTATCCGAACACTATGGTTGATTACAGAATTTAGAAAAAAATATCTGGCAACCTTCGAGTACAGTCGCTCAAAAAAATATCCGAACACCGTTGTTGATTACAGAATTGAGAAAAAAATATCTGGCAACGATTTTTTTATATAAATTAGTGATCTGGCAACCGTGTAACAGTCGCTCAAAATAAATCCGAACACTATGGTTAATTACAGAATTCAGAAAAAATATCTGGCAACGATTTTTTTTTTTATTGAAATTAGTGATCTGGCAACCGTGTACAGTCGCTCAAAAGAATATATCCGAACACTAGTTGATTACAGAATTCATAAAAAAATATCGCAACGATTTTTTTTAGAAATTAGGGATCTGACAACCTCCATGTACAGTCACGTGACACGAAGGTTGCCAGATTACAAATTTATTATTTTTTTTTAAATCGTTGCCAGATATTTTTCCTGAATTCTGCAATCAACCATATTGTTGGGATATTTTTTTGAGCGACTGTACATATATGATTTCACAGATATCTAGATTACATCAGTCGTACATGAAATGAAGAAGGGAAAAAATGAAAAAAGAAAAACCGACCAAATGATGAAAGTTTCCAAATAAAAACATAATTTTTTCATCAACCACTAAAATAATTTTTCTTTCACATCACAAATTTTTTTGGAAAATGCGTGCTGCAGATTAAATTGAAACGCAGAAAAATAAAAAAATTTGTATCTGTTACATAAACATGCATATACGGAAAAATAAATATCTGTACATTTTAGTATATTTAATTAAAAAAAAGCGTCATATTTGGTTTTTAACCGAAATAAAAGGAGATGTTATTGATATAAATATACATTTTAATTACCTGTGTTTTAATATCTGAGTATTAAAAAATATTGGGGGTGGCTCAGTCGGTAGCGCGCCAGGCTCGTATTCTGTAGTTTCCAGGTTCGAGTCCCAGTTGGGTCAGCGTTGAGATTTATCTCCGCAAAATTCCCCGCCCTGCCCACGGTCAGTAGGGGACACCGGTGGGCTTGGAAAGGCCACCGTCCGTCGGATGGGACGTTAAGCCGTGGCCCCGTGTGCGGGACAGCCATACCCTGTGCACGCTAAAGAACACGCTGGATGGCCTTGACGGGAAGCTACCATCTGTATCCCAACAGCTGTTCCAGTGGGTCCCCTCCTCCAACCTCTGAGCCTTCGGGGTCCTTGTGACCTGGCCATTTAGCCCATGGTGTGCAAAATATGTGCCGCTCAGAGGTAAAACAATCCAACGTTAAAAAACACGCTGGATGGCCTTGACGGGAGGCTACCATCTGTCTCCCAACAGCTGTTTCAGTGGGTCCCCTCCCCTAACCTTCGGGGTCCTTGTGATCTGGCCATTTAGCCCATGGTGTGCAAAAAAAGTGCCGCTCAGAGGTTATAGAACACACTTGATGGTCTTGACGGGAGGCTACCATCTGTCTCCCAACAGCTGTTCCGGTTGGTCCCCTCCCCCAACCTTCTCTGAGCCTTCCGGGTCCATGTGACCTGGTCATTTAGCCCATGGTGTGCAAAAAAAGTGCCGCTCAGAGGTAAAACAACCCAACGTTAAAGAACACGCTGGATGGCCTTGACGGGAGGCTACCATCTGTCTCCCAACAGCTGTTCCAGTGGGTCCCCTCCCCCAACCTGCTCTGAGCGTTCGGGGTCCTTGTGACCTGGCCATTTAACCCATGGTGTGCAAAAAAGTGCCGCTCAGAGGTAAAACAACCCAACGTTAAAGAACACGCTGGATATCCTTGACGGGAGGCTACCATCTGTCTCCCAACAGCTGTTCCAGTGGGTCCCCTCCCCCAACCTTCTCTGAGCCTTCGGGGTCCTTGTGTCCTGGCAATTTAACCCATGGTGTGCAAAAAAGTGCCGATCAGAGGTAAAACAACCTAACGTTAAAGAACACGCTGGATATCCTTGACGGGAGGCTACCATCTGTCTCCCAACAGCTGTTCCAGTGGGTCCCCTCCCCCAACCTTCTCTGAGCCTTCGGGGTCCTTGTGTCCTGGCAATTTAACCCATGGTGTGCAAAAAAGTGCCGATCAGAGGTAAAACAACATAACGTTAAAGAACACGCTGGATATCCTTGACGGGAGGCTACCATCTGTCTCCCAACAGCTGTTCCAGTGGGTCCCCTCCCCCAACCTTCTCTGAGCCTTCGGGGTCCTTGTGTCCTGGCAATTTAACCCATGGTGTGCAAAAAAGTGCCGATCAGAGGTAAAACAACCTAACGTTAAAGAACACGCTGGATATCCTTGACGGGAGGCTACCATCTGTCTCCCAACAGCTGTTCCAGTGGGTCCCCTCCCCCAACCTTCTCTGAGCCTTCGGGTCCTTGTGTCCTGGCAATTTAACCCATGGTGTGCAAAAAAGTGCCGATCAGAGGTAAAACAACCTAACGTTAAAGAACACGCTGGATATCCTTGACGGGAGGCTACCATCTGTCTCCCAACAGCTGTTCCAGTGGGTCCCCTCCCCCAACCTTCTCTGAGCCTTCGGGGTCCTTGTGACCTGACCATTTAGGGCATGGTGTGCAAAAAAGTGCCGCTCAAAGGTAAAACCCAACATTAAAGAACACGCTGGATGGCCTTGACGGGAGGTTACCATCTGTCTCCCAACAGCGGATCCCCTCCCCCAACCTTCTCTGAGCCTTTGGGGTCCTTGTGACCTGGTCATTTAGCCCATGGTGTGGAAAAAAGTGCCACTCAGAGGTAAAACAACCCAACGTTAAGAAACACGCTGGATGGCCTTGAAGGGAGGTTACCATCTGTCTCCCAACAGCTGTTCCAGTGGGTCCCCTCCCCCAACCTGCTCTGAGCCTTCGGGGTCCTTGTGACCTGGCCATTTAGCCCATGGTGTGCAAAAACAACTTAACACAAGTTAGGCGACAGCAGCGCCCCCCGAAATCTCTGACACTTTCGATAGATCGGTCCCGAGTTACTTCAGCTAAAAACACGCTCAGTTACCCCAAACCGGATTAGGACTAAGTGGGACCACCCTACCAAATTCGGGACCGATTGCTCAAGTGGACTAGGCACTTGCTCAAGTTGACGGGAGTCAGTTGCCAGTTTCTGCCACCGATGACGTCAGACGTGATCCCTCGCCGGAATTACGCCTATTATATGATGATAAGAAAATCAAATTTCGAAAACTGATTTTTCTTGATATTTAAATAGGAAACCTCAATGCGAAGCTAACTTCAAAGCTCTACAACTTCTAAAATAAGTTTTTTTGTTTTGAAAAATGTGATTGCAGATAAAGATCTCGATCACATAAATCAATATCTCGATTTCCAACAATATTCGCTCAGTATTTAATGAGTTATTTGAATATTTAGCGATGCCAGCCAGAAAAATTGACTTCAAAAGTTAAATAAAACTTAGCTATAAGTATTGTATCAAAGTGTTTAATAAAATAAGTTTGCATTTTGGAACTTTCTGTAAAGACCGGTTTCTTCTTCGGGTCACTTCCGGGTCTTTTAAAACCTTTCGGGGCATTTTTTATACTGCGGACCACTGAGTCACTGTGGGTCAGTTCCGTTTTTTCGAAGGGCCACATCCGGTGTGTCACGTATCAGAGGTTGTGTCTCATTGAACTCTATAGGAGGGGTCACTTCCGGTTGTTGACATAATTAGGGGGTTTGTCTTTTTAGGATCACTTCCGGTATAGCTAGGTTCACTTTGGATCATTATTGGGGTCACTTCCGATTATTAACAGATAATATGGGGGCTTGCAGAGAGGGGTTTAATTGTCTTTGGATTTTTTTAGGGTCACTTCCGGTATAGCTAGGGTCACTTTGGGTCATTATTGGGATCACTTCCGGTCTGTTCTAGCATCTGGGAGACTTTGGGACATTTTGTTTTTTTTTAGAATTTTAGAGAATTTTGAATTTATTAACTCATTAAATACTGAACGAATATTGTTGAAAATCGAGATATTGATTTATTTCGTCGATATCTTTATCTGCAATCACATTTTTCAAAACAAAAAAACTTATTTTAGAAGTTATAGAGCTTTGACGTTAGCTTCGCATTGACTTAACAGAGGGATTTATCGTCCTTAATTTATGGAAACCAGTGTACAGTCGCTCAAAAAAATATCCGAACACTCTGGTTGATTACAGAATTCAGAAAAAATATAAGCAACGATTTTTTTTAGAAATTTGTGATCTGGCAACCTTTGTGATCTGCAACGTACGCGAAGGTTGTCAGATTACTAATCATAAAAAAGAATCGTTGCAAAATATTTTTTCTGAATTCTGTAATCAACCATAGTGTTCGGATACTTTTTTGAGCGACTGTACACGAAGGTTGTCAGATACCTAATTTCTAAAAATAAAATATTTAAAAAAGGAATCTGTCGTCCGAATTATAAAAAAAGCCCCAAAAAATTTTAAGCCCAGTGAGAACGAATTAGTAAAACGGCCATGTTAGTCCTAGACTGAAGATTATGCATAAAGCCGGTAAATTGGATTAAGTACGATTTATCATATTTACATATGACCTTATGCATAATCGCCAATCTAGGACTAACATGGCCGTCTTTACTAATTCGTTCTCACTGGTCTTAAACATTTTGGGAACTTTTTTTATGATTCGGACGACAGATTCCAATTTTTTAAATATTTTTTAAATTTAAAACGAATATTGCAAACGATATAGTTATGCTAGAAATTTGAAATTTTGGTCTTATCATGTGATCGTCTTGAAAATTCCATCGACAAAATTGAATTGACCTCTACGTCCAAGGTAGGTAAGAAACGGAACGGTTTTGTTTTTAACAGATAATTGGAAATCTCTTTTTGAGTGGGTTACTAAATGAAATGTGATTCGCATTTTCAAAGGTAGTTTTAATTTATGTCATTAGAGATCACTAAATATGGAAACTGCAAAACTTTTAACGAATGTTTCACGTGATCTGTTTATGGTAGAAATTCCAATGGCAGCAATGATCACTATTTTCATAGGAACGGGAGAAAAAGAACTTTCTAAATTTAAAAACTAAAAGAATAGTACATTTTATGTTTTATAATTACTAATAAAATACTAATATGTGTATTTTCTCATCATCCCATGGCCGAGTGGTTAGTGCACTTGGCTACTGACCTAAGGGACCTGGGTTCGAGCCCCGGGTAAGGCATGGCTGTTTGTGTCGTTTTTCTGCTGAGGGCTTGCCATCATCTCAGACCTACTATGGCATATAAACTGACAGGCTCCTGTCAGACCTCTGTGGCAAGCAGCTGCTTGAGGGGGTATTTATTTTTATATTAATAAATAAATACCGCCTCAAGCAGCTGCTTGCCACAGAGGTCTGACAGGAGCCTGCCAGTTTATATGCCATAGTAGAAGGTCTGAAGGAGTAGGGTTGTTTTACCTCTGAGCGGCACTTTTTTGCACACCAGGGGCTAAATGGCCAGGTCACATGGACCCCAAAGGCAGGGTGAGGGGACCCACTGGAACAGCTGTTGGGAGACAGATGGTAGCCTCCCGTCAAGGCCATCCAGCGTGTTCTTTAACGTTGATTTGTTTTACCTCTGAGGGTCACTTTTTTGCACACCATGGGCTAAACGGCCAGGTCACATGGACCCCGAAGGCTCAGAGAAGGTTGGGGGAGGGGACCCACTGGAACAGCTGTTGGGTGACAGATAGTAGCCTCTCGTCAAGGCCATCCAGCGTGTTCTTTAACGTGCACAGGGTATGGCTCTCCCGCACACGGGGCTACGGCTTAACGTCCCATCCGACGGACGGCGGCCTTTCCAAGCCCATGGTGTCCCCTACTGTCCGTGGGCAGGGCGGGGAATTTTGCGGAGATAAATCTCAACGCTGACCCAGCTGGGACTCGAACCTGGGAACTACAGATTACGAGCCTGGCGCGCTACCGACTGAGCCACCCCCGCCTTGAAGAAGTAGACAAAAGAAGAACTTCATTCTCTTCGAAAATGAGATTCCCATATGAGCCAGAGGCGATATGCGTTCTTCTAGTTATTTTACACTTTCAGTTCCTCTGACAGTAGAAATTCGGACTGCTGTATAATTGGGAAAATAAACTATTAATATTTTATTAGTACCTGTAAAACACAATATATGTATATATTTTTCATTTACCTCTTCAAGCAGAAAAGTTACATTTTACCAACAGAACAAATCATTACTATTAGGGTAAACCAATTAACCATTACACTCTATGACTAAAAATTTAAGTTTCTTACAAAAATAGATCGTTTGGAATATTTCTTTTTTAAAGATTTGGTATTTTCCAGCTTTTTTCCGCCGTTAGAGGTCGCCTTTAGCACTCTCTAACACTGGAAATTCCATTAATGAGGATTCGAAAAATGTAAATATTAATATTTTTCTGAAAAAAAAATTTCGCCGACATACGAGATTCGAACCCGGATCTCTCCAGAAACATGCCAGAATGTTTTAACCTCTTGAACTAACGCTGGCTTTTTCCACAAAAAACATTTATTGATTTATTCACGTTCGAACTTCTACAGGTAACGCTGAGATTATGAAATATTGTTTAAATCATTAATGACGCTAAACAGCGTCAGGTGACTTCACTATTTATTTCAATCTTACTCAGAGCACAGAAAAAGAAATAGTAGTCACCCGAGATCACAGATGGCGCCACAAGGAGGCGCCTAAACTTCACGGGACTCGTAACTTCCGCACTACCTGATCAGCCTCGATCTGGAACTCTGAAGATCTTCAATCAGTTGGCTATTTGCATCCTTCAGTGGAACTGCAGGAGCAAGGCTGCTGACGTCTGCAACTCCATCAACATCATGCCATTCCCATCTTTGCTCTCTGTGAGGCCAACATCCCTGATCACCATCCAAATATTGTGCACGCGAGCAAGAGTCATCCGCTCTCCCGGCGATTCTCGTGCACAAGAATGTCGCGCATCATGCTATTGATGTCACTTTCACTGATGCGAACAGTGATTTCGTAACATGATATCATACCTGATATCCTGTTTCCATCTTACAGGATATTCTTTCACATCCCTGGATTCTCTGTGGGGACCTTAATGTCCACATCCCTTCCTAGGGAGGAGACATCGGTGATCAGCGCAGGGTGGATATCAGGGATGTCATCTTGCAGCACAACCTCTTTATCACTAACGATGGCTCGCCCACGTTCTACAGATCTCTGTGTACCTACATCTCCATTGGTCTGACCCTCTGTTCTTCCAGCATCGGTCAAGGCCTCAGCTGGTCAGTTGACCCTGACACGTGGGACAGTGACCACTTCCCGCCACACATCTACGTGCAGCTCCAGAAGAACGTCGAAGCTTACCGAAGGACTCGCTGACATCGACGCTTTAGATCTCGGCGCAGTGTCAGAGGCCCTCACTGCTCTGCCTGCAATGTTACGATCTCGACGGCCGGGCATCTTCACCCTCCTGATATCCCCTCTGTGCGGCTTCCTACCATTTGCCGCCGAGTCGGAAAGGCGCGTCCGCTGCTCTGTGTCTTCCAGCATCAATGTCTTCATCCCTTCTGGGAAGGGGCGGGGGTGGCTCAGTCGGTAGTGCGCCAGGCTCGTAATCTGAAGTTCCCAGGTTCGAGTCCCAGCTGGGTCAGCGCTGAGATTTATCTCCGCAAAATCCCCTGCCCTGCCCACGGTCAGTAGGGGACACCAATTGGCTTGGAAAGGCCGTCATCCGTCGGATGGGACGTTAAACCGTGGCCCCGTGTGTGGGAGAAACCATACCCTGTGTACGTTAAAGAACACGCTGGATGGCCTTGACGGGAGGCTACCATCTGTCTCCCAACAGCTGTTCCAGTGGGTCCCCTCTCCCAAACTTCTCTGAGCCTTCGGGGTCTTTGTGACCTGGCCATTTAGCCCATGGTGTGCAAAAAAATGCCGCTCAGAGGTAAAACAACCCAACCCTTCTGGGAAGGTCTGCGTGCCCTCCCCTTCCATAACCTTGCCCTGTCGCGTGGGCACACGTCATTAACGAAGCCACGCAGACGCCTTAAAATATTCTTCCCTGCATTCTCTGTGAGACAGCGTTCACCGGCAAAGCAACGAAGGCATCGGCCCCGACAATGTCGTCCACGGATTGAAGAGGATTTCCCCTGCCTGCTAATCACATTAAGCCCTTAATCACACTTCGCCACACTTCTTGCTTTGTTTTTAGGGGTTCGACGACTGCTTTCGATGCGCGCGCAAAGCTAGCTGAATCGTAAAATTCCGCGGGGAATATCTTTGCGATTCCTAGTGACGATGCCGTGCCTCCTTTTCTGACCAGTGAGCGCTACCTTTAGTGGCCACTGCGAATCCCTTTCTGCCCCCTTCCTCACCTCTTCTCTGGGCCTGAGCCTTGCTCTAATGATCCCTTCACCTTGCAGGAACTCACCTCTGCTATTGCGGCTTCGAAGCGCTCACCGACTTCATGTCTGCTGCTGAGCAGGCGCTGGGAGACTACCGTTGTTTTCTTCTTTGACATCCACTGGGTCACGTCTCGGACAGTTCGCGTGAAGCTGGGGAACACGCTCACTGCCTCGCACACTACCAATCACGGAGGACCTCAAGGGTATGTCCGCAGCCCGATGATACTGAACGTCTTGCTGTCAGGCGTACCCTCTCGATTCGAGTAGGTATTTCCATCTATGTAGATGACATCTGCGTCTGGTTTCCTAGCCAGAACCCATCCTATACTCGGCTCGTGATGAAACGAGCTGTGTCCACGTTCGTCAAGTTCTTCGACAACCTAAGCCTCAATCTTCCCTCCGATGAGGCTGTGGCCATGGTTCTCACGAACAGATCCTTTCCAGACACCATCCCTGGGCCAGATCACATCATGATCGTCAAACAGCATAAGTTCCTTGGTGGGCGGGGGTGGCTCAGTAGGTAGCGCGCCAGGCTTGTATTCTGTAGTTCCCAGGTTCGAGTCCCAGCTGGGTCAGCATTGAGATTTATCCCCGCAAAACTCCCCGCAATGCCCACGGTCAGTAGGGGACACCGATGGGCTTGGAAAGACCGCCGTCCGTCGGATGGGACGTTAAACCGTGTGTGGGAGAGCCATACCCTGTGCACGTTAAAGAACACGTTGGATGGCCTTGACGGGAGGCTACCATCTGTCTCCCAACAGCTGTTCCAGTGGGTCCCCTCTCCCAAACTTCTCTGAGCCTTCGGAGTCTTTGTGACCTGGCCGTTTAGCCCATGGTGTGCAAACAAATGCCGTTCACCGGCAAAGCAACGAAGGCATCGGCCCCGACAATGTCGTCCACGGATTGAAGAGGATTTCCCCTGCCTGCTAATCACGTTAAGCCCTTAATCACACTTCGCCACACTTCTTGCTTTGTTTTTAGGGGTTCGACCACCGCTTTCGATGCGCGCGCAAAGCTAGCTGAATCGTAAAATTCCGCGGGAAAATCTTTGCGATTCCTAGTGACAATGCCGTGCCTCCTTTTCTGACCAGTGAGCGCCTACCTTCAGTGGCCACTGCGAATCCTTTTCTGCCCCCTTCCTCACCTCCCCTCTGGGCCTGAGCCTTGCTCTAATGATCCCTTCACCTTGCAGGAACTCACCTCTGCTATTGCGGCTTCGAAGCGCTCACCGACTTCATGTCTGCTGCTGAGCAGGCGCTGGGAGAGACTACCGTTGTTTTCTTTGACATCCACTGGGTCACGTCTCGGATAGTTCGCGTGAAGCTGGGGAACACGCTCACTGCCTCGCACACTACCAATCACGGAGGACCTCAAGGGTACGTCCGCAGCCCGATGATACTGAATGTCTTGCTGTCAGGCGTACCCTCTCGATTCGAGTAGGTATTTCCATCTATGTAGATGACATCTGCGTCTGGTTTCCTAGCCAGAACCCATCCTATACTCGGCTCGTGATGAAACGAGCTGTGTCCACGTTCGTCAAGTTCTTCGACAACCTAAGCCTCAATCTTCCCTCCGATGAGGCTGTGGCCATGGTTCTCACGAACAGATCCTTTCCAGACACCATCCCTGGGCCAGATCACATTATGATCGTCAAACAGCATAAGTTCCTTGGTGGGCGGGGGTGGCTCAGTCGGTAGCGCTCCAGGCTAGTATTCTGTAGTTCCCAGGTTCGAGTCCCAGCTGGGTCAGCATTGAGATTTATCCCCACAAAACTCCCCGCCCTGCCCACGGTCAGTAGGGGACACCGATGGGCTTGAAAAGACCGCCGTCCGTCGGATGGGACGTTAAACCGTGGTTCCGTGTGTGGGAGAGCCATACCCTGTTCACGTTAAAGAACACGCTGGATGGCCTTGACGGGAGGCTACCATCTGTGTCCCAACAGCTGTTCCAGTGGGTCACCTCCCCCAACCTTCGGGGTCCATGTGACCTGGCCATTTAGCCCATGGTGTTCAAAAAAGTGCCGCTTAGAGGTAAAACAACCGAAGCTAATTCAATGAGGGCAGAATGGTAGTTAAAGAAAAAATTTTGAATGAACAGTTAGGACTCGATCCAGAGAATACAAATTATTCATTTTAGAAATACGACATTCCCACCAAGGAACTCCTTCACATCAAGGAACCCCTTCCCACCAAAGAAACCCCTTCCCATCAAGGAATCCCTTGAAAACCAAGGAATCAATCCACCAAGGAATTCCACCAATCAATCCCACCAAGGAATCTCCTTCCCCTCAAGGAATCCCTTCCCACCAAGGAACTTATGCTGTTTGACGATCGTGGTGTGATCTGGCCCAAGCAGAGTCTCGTTAGGTCTGTTAATTTCATTATAGATGCACAAAACAATGTTAATTTCATTATAGATGTTAATTTCATTGTAGATGCACAAAGATTTACCCACGTAAAACCGAATTTATAATTTCGGCAAAAAAAAAAAGCTGCCTTTAAATAAAGGAAAATATTTTTTCAATAAACAAACAAAATGAAAGGTTTAAAAGGAAACTTTAATCAGATGAATTTAGCACGTTATTTACTTACTTCAGAGTTCGTTTACATCATATTGAGGTAACTATGAAGCGTTGACGGCAGTTCGAGACTGGCAACTGCTGTTGGTAATTCAAACTTTTTGCTCATTTGACTTCTAATCACACTCCTGCAGATGTGCATCAGGTGAGGAGATGTCTTTTCATTTGACTTCAGTTCGCCAAACAAGGCCTCGTACAGCACACGAAGTACCCTTGACTCTGGTAAATCTGGAAGATGAGGCCCGCTGAGTTCCGAGAGTTGTTGTACGGTATTCTGCCTCAGTGGATCTGCTTCCATAATGAAGTTCGTGGTGACAATCATTTCTCTCATGCTCTCACTAAAATCGTTCATTGACACTCTCAATTCCATAGTTTCCATGTCCCACAGAAGTTCATCATTAACCACTTGAGTAGAAATTTTGCTTAACAGCAATCTGGTAAGCAGCATCCTAGATTTCGAAAGGTTTCCTGTCCTAGTCTGCTCAGCATCATACAGCAGCAACGAAAAAAGAACATCCGGTTTGGAATAAATAGCTGCGATGAGGTAAAGTAGAAGGAGGTGAAACTTGATGCGGCCGTTATCACTGAACAGAAACCATACGAAAGAATGTCGAATCCTGTGGGCCAATAGTTTATCAGAATTCCGGCCATGCTTTTTCTCTAACAGTTTCACGGTAAGTTCTTCGCTCTGCGTAATAATGTGAGGGCCATAAACCCTTTGGAGATTTTGTTGCTCCAAGGTTAGGTCCATGAATTTTTCGCAGGGGAAAGAATCCATTCGAAAGGTGTGCAATGGATTGCACGTTGGCAATCTCTCTTTCGAGAGTTCTTTCATTTCTTGCATGGCAGAATATGGAAATGAAAACAACTTACTCAACGAGATCTTGAATTGCTCGTCATCTGAGGCATTGCTTAAATGTGTTAGCTGATTGCCAGGAAACAGCCAACGAACACCACCTCCAAAATTTAACCACTGGGGGGGGGGGTTCTGTAGGAGAAACGTTGTCGTCGCCCTCAATCATCCAGCAAACTGTCGTTATCGAACAAGAAAAAACCACACACATAAACCAAGATCGCCATTCCTTCTAAACATTTCAAGGGTGTCAATTGCAGTGATGAGCAACAATGAATCTGGTGAGAATGTCAAAATGTGACGTCGTTCAACGAAACAAAGAAGCTTTAATCTCATTGGACGACAGAAGGCGTCACTTTCAATAAATATAACAGCGAATTATTACCCCCCCCCCCCGAAACAATTGATATTTGAATTGAGGCTCGTGCGGTGATTATCTCTCAGTTCCTGAATATATATAAATAATATAAATGTAACTCCTTAATTATTAATTAATTATTCATATTTTCTATTAATATATATTATTATTTTTATTAATATTTTTTCAGCTCATTTTTTAATACGAATCGAAATCGTCCTCAAGAGATTTAATTTCTTAAAACCCAAAACACGTGCAATGACCAAAGGTGTCGAAATCCCTGAGAGGTCATTTGGGGGTCATCAGAGAAAGGAAACGGAAGATCAATTATATCTGGTGTACAGTCGCTCAGAAAAGTATTCGGACGCTGTGGTTCATTATAGAATTCGGGAAAAATATCTGGCAACGACCTTTTTTTAAATAAATTATTGATCTGGCAACTTCCGCGTACAGTCGCTCAAAAAAGTATCCCAACACTATGGTTGATTACAGAATTGAGAAAAAAATATCTGGCAAAGACTGTTTTTTTTAAGAAATTAGGGATCTTGCAACTTTTAAGTACAGTCGCTCAAAAAATATTCGAACACTATAGTAGACTACAGAATTCAGAAAAAATATCTGGCAACGACTTTTTTTTTAGAAATTAGTGATCTGACAACCTTCTTGTACAGTCGCTCAAAAAAATATCCCAACAAATGGTTGATTACACAATTGAGAAAAAATATCTGGCAACGACTTTTTTTAAAAGAAATTTCTGATTTGAAAACATTCGTGTACAGTCGCTCAAAAAAATATTCCAATACTTTGGTTGATTACAGAACTGAGAAAAAATATCTGGCAACTTTTTTTTTTAGAAATGAGTGATTTGACAACCTTCCAGTAGTCATGGCCGTTTGCAGGAGAGCCATACCCTATGCTAGTTAAAGAACATGCGGAATGGCTTTGAAAGGTGGCTCCCATCTGTCTCCTAACAGCTGTTCAAGTGGGTCCCATCTCCCAATCTCCTGAGTTTTCGGGGTCCTTGTGACCTGGCCATTTAGCTCATTTTGTGGAAAAAAGTGCCACTCAGATGTAAAACAACCAGTTAAATACGCTGGATGGTCTTGATAGGAGGCTACCAAACAGCTGTTCCAGTGGGTCCCCTCCCCCAACCTTCTCTGAGCCTTCAGGGTACATGTGACCTGGCCATTTAGCCCATTGTGTGCAAAAAAGTACCGCTTAAATGTAAAATAACCCAAAGTTAAAGAACACACTGGATGGCCTTGACGGGAGGCTACCATCTGTCTCCCAACAGCTGTTTCAGTGGGTCCCATCCCCCAATATCCTGAGTTTTCGGGGTCCTTGTGACCTGGCCATTTAGCCCATTTTATGCAAAAAAGTGCCACTCAGATGTAAAACAACCCAATGTTAAAGAACACGCTGGATGGTCTTGACAGGAGGCTACCATCCGACTCCCAACAGTTGTTCCAGTGGGTCCCCTCTCCCAACCTTCTCTGAGCCTTCGGGGTCCTTGTGACATGGCCATTTAGCTCATGGTGTTCAAAAGAGTGCCTCTCAGAGGTAAAACAACCCAACGTTAACTTTTTTGAGAGACTGTACGCGGAAGTTGCCAGATCAATAATTTATTTTTAAAAAAAAAGTCGTTGCCAGATATTTTTCCCGAATTCTGTATTGAACCAGAGTGTCCGAATACTTTTCTGAGCGACTGTACACCAGATATAATTGATCTTCCGTTTCCTTTCTCTGATGACCCTCAAATGACCTCTCAGAGATTTCGACACCTTTGGTCATTGCACGTGTTTTGGGTTTTAAAAAATTAAATCTCTTAAGGACAATTTCGATTCATATTAAAAAATGAGCTGAAAAAATATTAATAAAATAATTTATTCTGTTTATTTATTTATTCAACGTTAGATATTTGAGAGGTCCTTATACAGGCTTTCTGATTATACATTTTTTAAAAATAATTAACTATAATACTTTTTTAGTTAATTTTCATTTTACTCTTTTTGTTTTTGTTTATTTACTTATTTAATTATTTATTTTTTAGATTCTGTTCCATAAATCTGTAGAGATTAGAAATTCAAATAAAATTTTATCAATTTTAATTTTAGAATCAAAATCTTTCTGGTTCAAAATTAAATCAGTTCTAATCTGCTGAAACCCATGTTCCTCTAGTGATTTAAAGAATTTTTCCTTCGAGTTGTGTTGTTTATACAGTTAAGTAAAATATGATTAATTGTTTCGGGTACGTTACAATTTTTGCAGTTTGGAGAGTTTGAAAGTTTAAGATAAAATTTTGTTTGATTTAGCATTGGCTGTATTTGTTCTAAGTCTATAGAGGATATTTAATTGTCTTCTTGTAAATGGTAGATTTTGAATATAATTTAATAGCAATCTGTGAAAGAGGTAATTTTTGAGTTTCAATTGAATTAATTTTTTTAAAAATTTTCCATAAATTTTTTTTGCGATGTAGTATTTAATTCATTTGTTATCATTATCCAATTTTCTCTATATATCTGTTTTAATTTTTTTCTAACTAATCCTTTTATTTTCTTAAAGTTTTTAATATCTGTAAAATCCCTAGATCTTTTTGTTTTATTTTCAGCCTTTTTACGTAGTGCTACAAGTTTATTCATAAACCAATAGTTTTTATGGAGTTTACAATTTTTGTTAATTGTGGTTTGAAAAGCAGGTTGAGTTAAGTTTGAAATTTGGGAGATGAAACTATTATAATCTAACGAACGTTCATAAGGGGAATTTTGTTCCAAAATATTTTTAAAAAGGTGCCAGTTGTCGAGATAAATTAGTTGTTTAAATTTGATATTAAAGTTTGTTTTTATTAAAATTGGGTGGTGGTCACTGCCCCTAGTATCTGGAAGCAGTGACCAATTTAAATTAAATCGGGCTCTAGTATCTGGAAGCAGTAACCTTCATCTGGGCCTAGTGTCTGGAATTGGTAACAGGATCTGGAATCGGTAACCCTAGTATCTGGAATCGGTAACCCTAGTATCTGGAATCGGTAACTAGTATCTGGAATCGGTAACCCTAGTATCTGGAATCGGTAACCCTACTATCTGGAAGCAGTAACCTTCATTGGGGCCTAGTATCTGGAATCGGTAACAGGATCTGGAATCGGTAACCGTAGTATCTGGAATCAGTAACTAGTATCTGGAATCGGTAACCCTAGTATCTGGAATCGGTAACCCTACTATCTGGAAGCAGTAACCTTCATTGGGGCCTAGTATCTGGAATCGGTAACAGGATCTGGAATCGGTAACCGTAGTATCTGGAATCGGTAACTAGTATCTGGAATCGGTAACCCTAGTATCTGGAATCGGTAACCCTACTATCTGGAAGCAGTAACCTTCATTGGGGCCTAGTATCTGGAATCGGTAACCGTAGTATCTGGAATCGGTAACTAGTATCTGGAATCGGTAACCCTAGTATCTGGAATCGGTAACCCTACTATCTGGAAGCAGTAACCTTCATTGGGGCCTAGTATCTGGAATCGGTAACAGGATCTGGAATCGGTAACCGTAGTATCTGGAATCGGTAACTAGTATCTGGAATCGGTAACCCTAGTATCTGGAATCGGTAACCCTACTATCTGGAAGCAGTAACCTTCATTGGGGCCTAGTATCTGGAATCGGTAACAGGATCTGGAATCGGTAACAGGATCTGGAATCGGTAACCGTAGTATCTGGAATCGGTAACTAGTATCTGGAATCGGTAACTAGTATCTGGAATCGGTAACAGGATCTGGAATCGGTAACCCTAGTATCTGGAATCGGTAACCCTAGTATCTGGAAGCAGTAACAGTTCGGGCCCTAGTATCTGGAAGCAGTAACCAATTTTAATTAAATTCTATTAATTCAATAGAAATGAAAGTTAAATCAATAATAGATGTTTGGTTGTTTGGATTCTCATGAGTTCTTTCTTTACTGTTCAAGTTTACCAAGTTAGAATTTGCAATATATTTACTCAAATGGATGCCCGGATAGTTAACAGTATACGAGTACCATGATGCATGGTGACTATTAAAATCTGGGATTTGAGACATTACATTTTTAAAAAATGATTCAGGTAAAACTATACCTGGATTATATAAATTGACAATGGAAATAGATAAATTATTAATTAAAACTTGCACTGCAAGTATTTCAACATTGAAATTATTGATATTTAAAATTTTATGATTAATATTATTATTAATAATAAAACATATTCCACTATTACTATGTGGAGAAAAGAAAGGATAATATAAATAATTATGAAAGTTAAAAGTTCTTTTAGATTGAACCTCTTGCACAAGGCAAAAATGTCAATCTGTTTGTATTTACATAGCACAACAATATCTTCCTTTTTAGACATCAACCCCCTGCAGTTCCACTGCAGGAGATTGAATTGCTTCTTTCTTGAACCGTTGTAGGATATCCGAAATTAAGATAAACTCCTAGACAGAGTGACAAATAAATTTTAACAGATGAAGTATTAAGTCCACTATCAAGTTTGCGGTGAAATGTTCTGAGTCAATTTCTTTTGCAATGTCCTCTGGTGAGAGTGAAGGTACACTTTTAGAAGAATTTTTCTTTTTTTTTAGCTTGTTTCATTTTCGTGATTTCTGCATAACTTTTTTTGTCTTTGTCCGATTGTAGGATATGTTCATCTTTTGTCTGTGGATGACTTTGGCGTTTAGAATAGTCACAATATGAAGTTGAAGGTTGTGAAAGATTTGTTTCATACATAGTTCTTTTTTTAGTATCATCAATTTAGTTGTCAAATCCGTGTAAGAATGGTTTTTTTATGCTGTTTAATATTATGTATAGTTGAAATTCTTTCATCATCATCAGACAGTTCACTGTCAGAGTCCTGTTTATCATGTTGAGAAGTTTTGCTGGCAGGCGGTTTGTAATCCTGGTATACACGGATCTGGGAGAGGCCTGCATTCATCTTTGCCTGACGAAATGCAGCTCACCAGCTGCATTGCATTTTTTGCTGTATTTTCAAGGCGCTGCAAGCAATTTTTTTAATTTTACAACCAAAGTAGGTGGCCGGATGGGCCATTCCACAGTATGGACAATTTAAGTCATTAGAATTACATGTTTATATGAATGAGGACCACTGCATCATTTGCAGCGTACTAGACTTCTTCAATTGTAGGCAACATGGCCCGAGCGAAAACAGTTTCCACATAGAACTGGGGATCCAAAATATTCAGTAATATTAAAATAAGAGAAGCCTATGTAAGCACAATTAGGTAATTTGTTAACCGTTGAATACATAGCATTTTGAGTGGGAATTCTTAAATATCCATCATTTGTGTTATTAGGAGTATACCTACACATGCGTCGTACTTTTTGTAAACTTCATATTTCTGAAGGCATTGAAGGAGATAGTCATCTGGATATTTTTCATTAACATTTACCAGCATTCCCATTGTGAAACTTCTATTTAGAATTCTAGAATCTACTTTTACATCAAGTATTTTATCAATTTGTTGCATTTTAATCAAGTCAGCTTCAGTGTCCGGAAATACAATAATGTCATAACTTTGGTCAGTTACTTTGGTGTCATCAAGATCTGAAAATTTTTGGTTTTCATTGAAGAAGATAAGTGAAAGTTCTTCATTAGTCTTCTTAATAGTAGAATGTTTTTGTGTATTTTGCACATTATTGAGTTAAATCGTCTAAGAACATAGAAGTTAAATTGTCGAATTTCAAATCAATAAATTATTCGCGAATTGTTTTCCAATCTTCTCAACAGATGGAGGCACCCTGCAGTAACGCTCCACCACTCATTTATGGCGGCACTTTTCCATCAATCTTTACCTCATAATTGAAGATATCATATCAAAATGACGAAAGATTACAAGAAAAACATACCTCTAATCACAAACGAAACAATTCTACTCACTCTAGAGAAGAAATCAGAACTAACTGACAGCATTTACTATAATAATTCACCAAAGAATTCGCGCACAAACAAATTAGTCGTACTAACAGTTTGGCATAGTGTTGCCAGATCCCCTAATAAAAATAATTATATATATTAATAGAAAATAAGAATAATTAATTAATAATTAAGGAGTTACATTTATATTATTATATATATACATGAAGTGAGAGATAATCACTGCACGAGCCTCAATTCAAATATGAATTATTTGGGGGGGGGGGGATTCGTCAATTCGCTGTTATATTTATTGAAAGTGACGCCTTCTGTCGTCCAATGAGATTAAAGCTTCTTTGTTTCGTAGCTCTGCGTCATATTTTGACGTTCTTACCAGATTCATTGTTGCTCATCACTGAAATTGACACCCTTGAAGTGTTTAGAACGAAATGAGATCTTGATTTCAGTGATTGGTAGCTGTTTGATAATAGGAAATGGAGATAGAACAGTACTGGTTAACATTTGGAGAACTTAGATGGTTCTTTCCAGGAGATCAACTGATTCAGTTGAAGAATTCCTCAAGTGATCATCGCTTCAAGGTTGGCTTATGTGACTTGTTAACTTTGCGTTATTCGTCGAGAGCGGACATCAAGAATCTGTCTAAATGTGGATTGCCAACGTGCACTCCCTTGCACACATTTAGATTAGATTCATTTCCTTGTGATGCTTATATGGAAATGGTTTTAAACCCCAAAGCGAAGTAGAAGAAGCGAAACAGAAGAAGGGTATATGGCCCTTTTATTATAACGGAGACTGAACCGGCCAAGGTAAAATTGTTGGAAGAAACATGTGGGCCGAATTCCGAAAGTCTATTGTGTCACAGGCTTCAGAAATCATCTATATGGTTCTTGTTCATTGACCACGGACAGGTGATGTTCCACTTGCTTCCTCCATTGATCTTCGCTGCACTTTATTCTACTCCTGAAATGTTATATTCATTGATCAAGTATAGTGCGACGTTAGAATCATCATTTGGAAACTCAAAGACAAGGGTGCTAACAACAAGGCTGCTCTTGAGTAAGTTATCGACAGAGCTGCTTCGTGATGCAGAAGTATGGAATGAGGATTCTCTCACTCTAAGAAGGGAGCTGAGCAATTTACTTCAAAGCACCAAGGAGAAAATTCACAGTGAGAAAATTATCTCAACTCAACGGTCCACATCTTCCAACTCTCCCGGAAACAAGTATTCTTCGAAACGTGTATGATGCATTGTTTCCTGATTTACAACTCAATGAGTGGAACCCACCTCGTCTCCTGCACATCTGCAGAAATAACATAAGAGAGCACATGAGCCAGAACTGTCAGCTCCCGAAAGGAATTTCAGACCTCGAGACGCCAACAATCCTTTATGATTACGTCAATTTAAAGGATTAAAATGGGGCGGGGGTGGCTCAGTCGGTAGCGCGCCAGGTTCGTAATCTGTAGTTCCCAGGTTCGAGTCCCAGCTGGGTCAGCGTTGAGATTTATCTCCGCAAAATTCCCCGCCCTGCCCACGGTCAGTAGGGGACACCGATGGGCTAGGAAAGGCCGTCGTCCGTCGGATGGGACGTTAAGCCGTGGCTCCGCGTGCAGGAGAGCCATACCCTGTGCACGTTAAAGAACACGCTGGATGGCTTTAACGGGAGGCTACCATCTGTCTCCCAACAGCTGTTCCAGTGCGTCCCCTCCCCCAACCTTCTCTGAGCCTTCGGGGTCCATGTGACCTGGCCATTTAGCCCATGGTGTGCAAAAAAGTGCGCTCAGAGGTAAAACAACCCAACGTTAAAGAACACGCTGGATGGCCTTGACGGGAGGCTACCATCTGTCTCCCAACAGCTGTTCCAGTGAGTCCCCTCCCCCAACCTTCTCTGAGCCTTCGGGGTCCTTGTGACCTGGCCATTTAGCCCATGGTGTGCAAAAAAGTGCCGCTCAGAGGTAAAACAACCCAAAGAATTAAAATTTCGTAAAGAAAATCTGATGGTAAAAATTCACGACTTCATAAGTGAGATGTAAATTGTCTTATTAAAGTTTCTTATTAAACCTTTCATTTTGTTGGTTTATTGAAAAAATATTATCCATTATTTAAACTGCTCAAGGCAGCTTTCTTTTTTTTGCCGAAATTATAAATTCGGTGTTACGTCTGTAAATCTTTGTGCATATGTAATGAAATCAACAGCCCTAACGAAACTCTGCTTGGGCCAGATCACATCAGGATCGTCAAGCAGCATAAGTTCCTTGGTGGGAAGGGGTTCCTTAATGGGAAGGGGTTCCTTGATGGTAAGAGGTTCCTTGGTGGGAAGGGGTTCCCTGATGGCAAGGGATTCCTTGGCGGGAAGGGGTTCATTAATGGGAAGGGATTCCCTGGTGGGAATGGGTTCCTTGATGTGAAGGGGTTTCTTGATGGTAAGGGGTTCCTTGGTGGGAAGGGGTTCCTTGGTGGGACCTTGGTGTCCATCCCAACACTATGGTTGATTACATAATTGAGAAAAAAAATATCTGGCAACGACTGTTTTTTTTTTTAAGAAATTTGTGATCTTGCAACCTTACAGTCGCTCAAAAAAATATTCGAACACTATAGTTGACTACAGAATTCAGAAAAAATATCTGGCAACGACTTTTTTTTTAGAAATTAGTAATCTGACAGCCTTCGTGTACAGTCGCTCAAAAAATATCCGAACACTATGGTTGATAACACAATTGAGAAAAAATATCTGGCAACACCTTTTTTTAAAAGAAATTTGTGATTTGACAATATTCGTGTACAGTCATGGCCCTGTGTGCAGGAGAGCAATACCCTATGCTAGTTAAAGAACATGCGGAATGGCCTTGACAGATGGCTCCCATCTGTCTCGTAACAGCTGTTCCAGTGGGTCCCATCCCCCAATCTCCTGAGTTTCGGGGTCCTTGTGACCTGGCCATTTAGTCAATTTTGTGCAAAAAAGTGCCACTCAGATGTAAAACAACCCAACGTTAAAGAACACGCTGGATGGTCTTGACAGGAGGTTACCATCTGTCTCCCAACAGCTGTTCCAGTGGGTCCCATCCCCCAATCTCCTGAGTTTTCGGGGTCCTTGTGACCTGGCCATTTAGTCCATTTTGTGCAAAAAAGTGCCACTCAGATGTAAAACAACCCAACGTTAAAGAACACGTTGGATGGTCTTGACAGGAGGCTACCATCTGTCTCCCAATAGCTGTTCCAGTGGGTCCCATCCCCAATCTCCTGAGTTTTCGGGGTCCTTGTGACCTGGCCATTTAGCCCATTTTGTGCAAAAAAGTGCCACTCAGATGTAAAACAACCCAACGTTAAAGAACACGCTGGATGGTCTTGACAGGAGGCTACCATCTGTCTCCCAACAGCTGTTCCAGTGGGTCCCATCCCCCAATCTCCTGAGTTTTCGGGGTCCTTGTGACCTGGCCATTTAGCTCATTTTGTGCAAAAAAGTGCCACTCAGATGTAAAACAACCCAACGTTAAAGAACATGCTGGATGGTCTTGACAGGAGGCTACCATCTGTCTCCTCACAGCTGTTCCAATGGGTCCCCTCCCTCAACCTTTTCTGAGCCTTCAGGGTCCATGTTGACCTAACAATTTAGCCCATGGTGGGCAAAAAAGTGCCACTGAGAGGTAAAACAACCCAGCGTTAAAGAACACGCTGGATGGCCTTGTCGGGAGGCTACCATCTGTCTCCTAACAGTTGTTCCAGTGGGTCCCTCAAAAAATGGCCAGGTCACATGGACCCCGAAGGCTCAGAGAAGGTTGGGGGAGGGGACCCACTGGAACAGCTGTTGGGAGACAGATGGTAGCCTCCCGTCAAGGCTATCCAGTGTGTTCTTTAATGTTGTGTTGTTTTACCTCTGAGCGGCATTTTTTTGCACACCATGGGCTAAATGGCCAGGTCACATGAACCCCGTAGAATCAGAGAAGATTGGCGGAGTGGACCCACTGAAACAGCTGTTGGGAGACAGATGGTAGCGTCCCGTCAAGGCCATCCAGTGTGTTCTTTATCGTTGGGTTGTTTTACCTCTGAGTGGCACTTTTTTGCACACAAAGGGCTAAATGGGCAGATCACAAGGACCCCGAAGGCTCAGAGAAGGTTGGGGGAGGGGACCCACTGGAGCAGCTGTTGGGAGACAGATGGTAGCCTCCCGTCAAGGCCATCTAGCATGTTCTTTATCGTGCACAGGTTATGGCTCTCCGGTACATGGGGCCACGGATTATCATCCCATCCGATGGACGGCGGCCTTTCCAAGCCCATCGGTGTGTCCTACTGACCGTGAGCAGGGAGGGGAATTTTGCGGGGATAAATTTCAACAATTCCGGTGGGGCGGAGGAGGTTAGAATGCAGTTTTGGGGAATCCGAGAATGTATCATTTCGGTGGGGAGAAGGGCAGGAGTCCAAGAATGTAGTAGTCAGGTGGGGGGGGGGGGGTTGAAAATACAATTAGGGGGGGAATCGAGAATATTCTTTTGGGGAGTGGAAGAATTTATTTTCGTGTGGGGTCCAAGAATTTAGTTTCGCGGTTGGGGGGAGCGAGAATATTGTTTTGGAGAGTCGAAGAATTTAGTTTCATGGGGGATCCAAGATTATAGTTTCGTGGGGTGGGGGGGTTGTTTTGGGGAGTCGAAGAATTTAATTCGAAGGGGGGTTCAAGAATTTCTTTTCGGGGGGGGGGGGTGTCAGAAAATATAAATGGGGCCGAGAATGTTGTTTTGTGGAGTCGAAGAATTAAGTTTCATGGGGGGTCCAAAAATGTAGCTTCGGTAGGGGAGTCTGGAAATATAAATAGGGGGGGAAGTTGAGAATTGATTTTCGCGGGTGTCCGAGAATGTAATTTCGGTGGGGAGGAGGAGGGGGGGGTCCGAGAATGTAGTTTCGAGAGGTCTGAAAATGTAATTCCATGGGAGGCGACAGAATGTAGCTTTCGGGGGCAATAATGTACTTTTTTTTAGGGGGTCCAAGAATTTAGTTTGGGGGGGGGGGCTCCGAGAATATTCGCTTGGGGACCGAGTGTATGGTTTCAGGGGGATCTGAGAATTTAATTTTTGAGAGGGGGGCGTTTTGAGAATAAGACTTAAGTAGGGTTTCCTAATTACTAAATTATTTCACCAAACAGAAAAGATTCAACTGATACTCCATATGGAACATAACTTTATTGTTGGTTAAAAGTTTTAAACTCTATTTTTAGTTTTGTACATATATTATGGGACTAAAATAAAATTATAGAAAGACAGTTTTTTAGATTTGAAAGCAGATAGTCAAATTTGAGATTTCGTGTATGACAACCGGATTTCCGGTGGGAAAAGAGGGGTCCACCACACCATTTCCGGTTACATCCCTGACTAGAATATATCTACAATTGGAGCCCCAGCAACTGAAGAATTAATTGTTTAATTATTAATTTTTATTATTTAATAATAACCAAAAAATCGGTAAATCCTAAGCGTATGCAAATTCCTTCTGTCGCAGTCCCGACCTGACCATTGCCATTGGACAGCATATTTGAAGTGACGTACACAGGTGACGTCACGAGATTTCGCGAGATCAGATCCAAGAGTAGCAGCGACGCAGTTGTGATTTTTAGTTGCAGCTATTACTGGTAGAAGTTCTTTGAGCAGTGCTGGTGTGATAAGTTGCAATTCGCCGAGTGGTAAGTCCTGTGATTTTCTTGAAAAGCAAAAAGTATTAAGTTTTGGATAAAAACACCAAATTGAGTTAATTTTATGTAGGTGGTTCCAAACATTATTTCGGTTGCCTTTTAAGACTCCATTAGGAAGATTATTAGCTTGAACTAGATGAATGCGGTCATGCGTTTGCTTAGTCGGTAGGGCGCCAGGCTCGTAATCTCCATTTCCCAGGTTCGAGTCCCTGCTACGTCGGCGTTGAGATTTATCTCATTAAAACTTCCCGCACTGCCACGGTCAGTAGGGGACAGCGATGAGCTTGGAAATCTCGCCGTCCGTCGGATGGGACTTTAACCCGTGACTCCGTGTGTGGGAGATCCATACCCTATGAATGTTAAAGAACACACTGGATGGCCTTTACGGGAGGCTACCATCTGCTGCCAACAGCTGTACCAGTGGGTCCCCTCCCCGAAACTTCTCTGAACCTTCGGTGTCCTTGTAACCTTGCCATTTAGCTAATGGTGTGCAAAAAAAGTGCAGCTCAGAGGTAGAACAACCCAACTTTAAAGAACTCGCTGGATAGCCTTGACGGGCGATTACCATCTGTCTCCCAACAGATGTTCCAGTGTGTACCCTCCCCCAACCTTCTGAGCCTTCGGGGTCCTTGTGATCTGGCCATTTAGCCCATGGTGTGCAAAAAAAAGTTCAACTCGGAGACAAGACAAACTTTTTGATTTGAAAGCAGATAGTCAAATTTGACGTTTCGTGTATGGCAACCGGATTTCCGGTGGGGAAAGAGGGGTCCATCACACCATTTCCGGTTACATCCCTGACTTGAATATATCTACAATTGGAGCCCCAGCAATTGAAGAATTGCCACTAACGACCAGGTCACAAGACCCCGAAGATCCATTACAACACCAAAGATTTGGTCCTCTGAGCTGCACTTTTGTTTATATAAGGACCCCGAGGGATCAGAGAAGGTCAGAAGAAGAACGTTGCAGAACTTACTGGATGGCCTTGACGGGAGGCTACCATCTGTCTCCCAACAGCTGTTCCAGTGGGTCCCCTCCCCCAACCTTCTCTGAGCCTTCGAGGTCCATGTGACCTGGCCATTTAGCCCATGGTGTGCAAAAAAGTGCCGCTCAGAGGTTAAACAACCCAACGTTAAAGAACACGCTGGATGGCCTTGACGGGAGGCACCATCTCTCCCAACAGCTGTTTGACCTCTGAGCTGGGTTGTTTTACCTCTGAGCGGCAAGTTTTTTGCACACAATTGGCTAAATGGCCAGGTCACAAGGACCCTGAAGGCTCAGAGAAGGTTGGGGGAGGGGACCCACTGGAACAGCTGGGAGCCTCCCGTCAAGGCCATCCAGTATGTTCTTCAAACGTTGGGTTGTTTTACCTCTGAGCGGAACTTTTTTGCACACCATGGGCTAAATGGCCAGGTCACATGGACCTCGAAGGCTCAGAAGGTTGGGGGAGGGGACCCACTGGAACAGCTGTTGAGACAGATGGGAGCCTCCCGTCAATGCCATCCAGTATGTTCTTTAACGTTGGGTTGTTTTACCTCTGAGCGGCACTTTTTTGCACACCATGGGCTAAATGGCCAGGTCACAAGCACCCCTAAGTCTGAAGGAAGGTTGGGGGAGGGGACCTACTGGGACAGCTGTTGGGAGACAGATGGTAGCCTCCCGTCAAGGCCATCCAGCGTGTTCTTTAACGTTCACAAGGTCTCTCCCGTACACGGAGCCACGGCTTAACGTCCCATTCGACGAACGGCGGCCTTTCTAAGCCCATCGGTGTCTCCTACTGACCGTGAGCAGCGCGGGTAATTTTGCGGTGATAAATCTCAACGATGACCCAGCTGAAGCTCGAACCTAGGAACTTCAGATTACGAGCCTGGCGCGCTACCGACTGAGCCACCACCCCCACCCCATTTGTGAAAGGTCTAAGAACCCAACAACTGTTCCAGTAGGTCTCCTCCCCCAACCTTTTGAGCCTTCGTGGTTCATATAGCCCATTGTGTGCAAAAAAATTTCCGCTCAGAGGTAAAACATCTCTGCAACCTGTAAGTCAGGTCAGGATTTCGAAAAAAATTCGAGAGAAAAACACAATCGAGGCGAAAAATTCTAAATGGAAGTGATCACGTGACTTGATTTCAATTGCAATATAACATTTCCCACTTCATTTTATTGGTCTTTAAACTAATATTTTATAATAATTTTTAACCATTTTGGCTTATTTATCTTAAAATCTTGGAAGGAGAGGGATATGACCCACTTGCCCCCCCCCCTTTGTTTATCCGCCATATTCAAATTTCACAATCTTCAACTAAAGAAAAGCCCCACCTAATTATTAAAATATCTTTTTTCGTTGCAGACGCCATGCATCTCCCATTCTTCTTCATTCCTCTTCTGCTGGTGGTACTTCTGCCATCGACAACAGCGATGTTCATGCAAGCGATCTCTGCAGCCCTCGCCACGGTTCCTTTTACAGCTGGCCCCCTCACCATCACTGCAGGCTTGGCAGGAACCAAGCTCGCCATCGGAGCGAAACTTCTTTACTTCTTGGGACTGTTCGGGAGAGGTGGACGGAAGCCGTCTCCAGCGAAGAGTGCAGCTGGTTCGTTGAACATCCCCTCTGGATTCTCGTCAAGCGCTGGGGGAATGGGCTCACCCCTTCTAACTCTTCTTAACCCGTATGGAATGGGTTATCCTCCATTACCTTTCCCTTACAGCCTTCAAGGAGTATTCCCAGGTGCTGGCTATCTGCCATCTCAAATGTCTGCTTTCCAAAGACTTGCTCAGAACTTTCTCCAACAAGGTGCACAGGGATACCAACAACCATTTGGAGCTGGACAAGGATTTGATATTGCTCAAATGATGCAAGCTGGAGCCGAACAAGGATTCAGTCCAGCTCAAATGATGCAAGCTGGAGCCGAACAAGGATTCAGTCCAGCTCAAATGATGCAAGCTGGAGCCGGGCAAGGATTCAGTCCAGCTCAAATGATGCAAGCTGGAGCCGGACAAGGATTCAATCCAGCTCAAACGATGCAAGCTGGAGCCGGACAAGGATTCAATCCAGCTCAAATGATGCAAGCTGGAGCAGGACAAGGATTCAATCCAGCTCAATTGCTCCAAGCAGTAGCTGGACAAGGATTCAATCCAGCTCAACTTCTTCAAGCGCTTACTGCATTGGAAGGCGGTGGAGGCGATCCGGAATCCATTTTGAGATCAATACTAGTGGGTGGTAATCGGTTTGGAGCAGGGACTGTTGATGGCGGAGAGCAGGCAGCTGAAACTCATCTTTCAAATGATGCACAACAGGCTTCACCAGGAGATGATACAGATCCTGGAGACACCGAAGATGACGTTGAGGGATTTTTCACTTTCTTGCAGGACATGGATGACAACAAGTGCATCTCCAGGCTCATCTGTGACATCGGTGACAATCCCAGCTTCCTCGGAGAATTCAGTCAGAACATCGATAACATCATCAGGTAAGATTTGAACAGTTTTACAAATAGAGTAAAATTCTGGTTCTCATAGATTGGAAAAATTAGCTTGGATCTTGAAAGGGTTAAGTGTTTAGTATATTAGTGCTCGATCCTAATAAACGACAGTCCGATGGGACGTACAGACATACCCTGTGCACGGTAAAAAACGCGCTGGATGGCCTTGATGAAAGGTTACCATCTGTCTCCCAACAGTTGTTCCAGTGGGTCCCCTCCCCCAACCTTCTCCGGACCTTCGGGGGTCCTTGTGATCTGGCCATTAGTGGGTCCCCTTCCCAAACCTTCTCTGAACCTTCGGGGGTCCATGTGCTTGGCCAGTTAGCCCATGGTGTGCAAAAAAAGTGCCGCTCAGAGGTAACCGAATCAGTCTTAGGAGTCCTTGTGAGCTGGCAATTTAGTCCATTGTGTTTAAAAAAAGTGCCGATCAGAGATAAAAACCTACCCCCGAACCCATGTGTCCTTGTGACCTGGTCATTTAGCACAATGTGTATAGAGATACGCCACTAAGTAAAACTAAACCCAAGATACCGCCAATTTTCCATTAGCTCCGTGTACCTGCCAACCACAGATTGTCTAATTGAATTCCATGATAGGAAGGCCCCAGGACCTTCGAAGTGTCGAAGGCAAATCTCCGTTTGAGATCCCAATAAATTGTTAAAATTTTTCCTTAAAAACCGTTGAAAAATTAAATCTAGCGGTAATTTTAAATTCTTATTTTGTTATTATTAAAAGAAAACGCAGAATTCCCAATAAAAACGCTATTTTTAGTTTACTTTAGACGCAAAATACTGTTAGATTGCGTAAGCTACCCTACAGCAGTCAGTTTTTACAAGAGTATAATCTAGTTTTTCAAATTTCGAAATGTTGCTTGTCAATTGATGACTCGATCTTTCTAACCAATTTTTTTTAACCAATTCAGGAATAAGTGCACGATCAGTTTCCAGGGTGCCCCAAAAACTTTTTAATATTAGAAGTAAATTATTTGCTAGGGACCCCCAAAATCTCTGCCCCTAGGGGCCTCGAGAAATAAACTCGTCCCTACCTGTAAAAGAGGGCTCTCTGTAGGTAACGTGCCAGGCTTGTAATCTGCAGTTCCTGGGTTCAAGTCTGGTCAGTAGTGAGATTTCTCTGCAAAACTATCCCCCCAATGGTCAGTCGGGACACTGATGGTCTTGGAAAGACTGCAGTCCGTCAGAACATTAAACCATGGTTCCGTGTCTGGAAGAAACATACCTTACGCACATCGAAGGTAATGCTGGATAGCCTTGACGGGAGTGTCCGCATCTCAACAGCTGTTCTGTTCTCTCTCCTGGCCTGAGCCTACAGGGTCCTTGTGACCTGGCCATTTAGCCCA